>JARJEC010053839.1:0-10991 GCA_030264575.1 Tachinus sp. AB-2021 | reverse complement strand
CAGGGGATGAATCACACAAGATTATTCCTAACAGAACCAACACAAAATACTCAAAAGGAAGTATCGTATATAAGGCTCACAGCATTGATTTTCGGACACTGTGGAATTAACAAGCACATGTATAGATTGGGTATACAAGAAAATTCCACTATATCGTGGATGTTTCGGGGACAAAAAGATGCAGCATTAGCTGTGCAAATGCGAAGCATTCAACATGCAACGCATAGTTCACTTTGGCAAGCATATACTAACCCAAGTAGAACTGAAAACAATCCTTTGGCAAAAACTTCAGGACTTCATAGAAGAGACAGAACTACTAAAGGTGTAAGATGTCAGAAGTGCACAATAGGGCCATCAGGACCGCAATGCGAATCTTGACGTATACTACTGAGAAGAAGCAACGGTCTAAGCAAAGACACAAGGGTTCTAAACAACCAAAATGTCAGTGAAGTCAGATTTAAAAGTTATGACGTCAGTTTTTTGGGATGCTAAAAAATATTACTAATTGACTGTCTTTCCAAACAATTGACGGTGAATATTACGTTAAGCTTCTAGACCAAGTGGATAAAAAGAATCATGAAAAAAATCTGGCTTGCAAAAGAAGATCATTTTTCACCATTGTGTGGTATCAATGGGAAAATTGAATGAACTATGTTCACCTAATTTGGCTGCTTATGACTTCCATCTATTTCCACGACTAAAAATTTTCCTCGAGGGAAAACGATTTTCCACGGAAGAAGAAGTAAAAACAACTATTTTGGAGGACTTCAAGAGCCGCTCGTTCTTGCTGGATTAGTGATTCAAGTAGTTAGAAATGATGTATAAACTAATTGCCATATTTTTGATAAAAGCCCAGCTAAACAATGATAGAATAGACGTTATGCTTAATAAAAAGCATGATAATAGAATTAAAGAATAAATTAGCAGATTTCGAAGATGGAATAGCAGATTTAGATTGTAATGATAGACCAAAATGAAGACTTTTAGAAAAAATTCTACCTAGAGTAAAACTTGGGAAATTGAAAGCATACAATATTTTATACTTTTGTACAATAATATCCGTTTTAAGTTGATTTGGCAAAAATTAACCAACTTTGATAGGTTCAAGTAGTTTTTGGAATATGGTGCCAAGATTCGCACCAACAAATCAACCAACAGGATTCTATTCCACACTATTTATAGTACGTTAGTACTTTAGTGATAGTTTGAATAGTGGCAGAAGTTATTATGAATTTCTTGAAACCCAGAATGGTATACAGTCTTGCTCATATAAATATAGTACAAGCAATGTAGATCTAGTTGAGCAATTATTTAAAATTGTTTGTTGTAAAAGTGACTTTTCATATTACCTAATTGTCAATGCAAATGTCATTTTGAATAGGAGAAAATCAATATATGGCGCTTTTAAGATGTTCAAATCGGGAAAACAAAACCCACGCGATCAGTGTCAATCAGTGATCTGTAAGTAGTTTTTGAAAAAAAAACCTAAAATTCTCAATTTTTAAAACCAAAAAGGTAAACAAGAAACATCTCTGTCACTGGTAAGTAAGTATTAGGTTATTTTTCTGACATACCACCATTTGTTTTCCCCATTTAGCAGTTCAAAATTTATCACCCACTCACTGATTTTCTCCTATATGAATCAGTGTAAATCGAAAAACCTTGTTACACAAACCAAATATCTTTGTGCTAGATTTATGCGAGCATGGCTTATATATGGTTGATAGCATTACCAAATAAAAATAATTAATAATGATCATACATTGTTGATCATCATTATTATTTGCTGGTTTTTACGTAGTAATTTCATACATCTCATGTACCAAATTTTCGATATATTATGACGTATAATAGACGACATTATGACGTACAATGTACATATCAAAATGACGTTTAAATCACGTGTATTTGTGGTAAAAATAAAATTTTACTGGTAAATTTATATTAATTGTGATGTGGGCCATTAAAATGATCAAAGAATCACTCCGCTGGGTGGAAATAATATTAACCCTGAAATGTTCATAAAAATTGATGGATACAGTTTACGCATAGCGGGTAGTATATGTATAAAAAGCGTTGTGTTAAAATAGAATTAGAAAATCAAGAAGCATATTACGTGAGGACGAGTTGCTACAAAATTAGTGGCTGATTCTGCAAAACATAACATTATTAAAAAATAAAATAAATAAACAACAAATTAGTACCAAGATAAATAAATAAATAAATAAATAATACCAATATAAAGATTTACTTACTACTATAGAAGCTACAATATATTAAAAATAAAAATGCAAACTGTAATCGAATAAAGCTAAATATAAGGAAAAAATCACTGCAGTTTTTTTTTGAAGACTCGATTGATTTCGTTTTGAAAAAACTGTTTTTTGTTTTTTGGTTAATTGAAGCTTGTTGTTTCTCGGAAGTTGTGAAATGTGCACGTATAGGCATATCACGTGATCTAAGTATAAGTTCGTTTTTTTTTTGTTGTAAGAAATCAGAAGCGTGGGTAAGATCAGTTACTACTAATATGCACATTACACAAGCGCTGAAATGTATATGTTCAAAACCAAAACAGGAGCGTGAAATTGTTGTTAGTTTACGCCTGAAATATTTGTTTTGTGCTGATCCGATTTAGATTGTTTAGTATGAGTCGGTCAAAATTTTAATTAGTACTAACGGCCTCAATTGCTGCTGATAAGCACAAAGAAATACTAAAAGCTGTCGAGGAAATTTCACGCACCCGAAAACCAACTTACTAAAAATAAATACCACAGAAGCTTATAGCGTTTTGATTAATTTCGAATGAATATATTATTTTATTTTGTAATAGAAAGCGAAAACTTGCGTCAATTTATAAATGTTTTGTAATAAATAAAGGCGTGTGATGATCGGGGAATGTAAACAATGGGGAACTGGGGTCTATTTACGTTGTATATATTTTGGATGTAATAAGAAGCGATATGTATATATAATGATTAATAAAACAAATATCATGCATTTTCAAGCATTATTATTACAAATAGTGGCTGGTGGATAAATTACATACACCTCAAAGGATTAGAACAGTACAATACAATAATATAGGTAAATAAAGGCCTCGTCACAATTTACTAATAAAGTGACCCACACACCTAAGTAGACACGTACGTTATCAGCGGCCCAAATAATCATAAAATAAAGGCACTATTTAGTTGTATCATTAAAGGAAGTGTTCATGTTATAATAGGCAGCTGATTACGTGTATTTAATTTGGGAGCGATTAGCTCTACACAACTAACAGCATGGTAGGATTTAGAAGAGCTATAATTAGCCTCTGTTTTTAAAATACATCTGACTCTTAAAAACACTTCAATAATTAACTCTACCTAAAAATGCAAATTATACAACAATACATATAGAATTACTTATCAATGATTATATAATTATTAATATTAAGACATAATAGATATTCCTATACATGCATCACATATTTTGTAATCCGACAAATGTACAAATCAAAAATAAATGCTATTTCATATATCAATTCATCAAAAATTGTTTAAGACACATGTTTTGTAACGTTTGCTAAATGGACTAAATAAAAATTTTAAACTAAACTATTTGATAGTCGTACAAAAAAAACATTTTTGTGCTTCGAGATCAAAAACCCAGGAAGACAGAACAGTTGCCCTAATTTTTTAACCAATTATATCGAATCCGGCAACTGTACGTATAAAAATTTATAACTCCACACACATTTAACAGTTTTTTTTTTCTATATATAGATATATAAAAATACATAAGGAACAGCACGATTCAACAATCGCAAGTTGATCGAGTCAAAATTATTTTTTAAAAAATAAAAAAACAAAAAAATCAACAAAACACCCAACCCAAAAAGAGCTGAGACTGACCCTCTTTTTGAGATTAAATAATAAATTAAATATAGTAGGTAAAGGACATGCAAAGACATGTACTGTAAGCTCAAAACACGTACATGCAAAACTCTGTAAGTGTATAAAATATAAGTAAGTTCATGATAAGAGCTGCATTATTTATTACTCGCTAAAAAGCAACACCATCCGAAAGAATCAATCCAATGATATTCTCATTTCTACATGCGTGATTTTGTCCTTATCTAAATCCCTTAGTTATTATTTTAATTTTATTAAATAATTAAAATAAGCACAAATTTGTTACAGAATATTGATTTGTAGGTTGCATTGGAATGCGGCGCATAAAGCCCAATTATTATGCTCAATGCTGAAAAGGCGTGTATTTTTCAATTAATATTAAAGGACAAAGCATAAATAAAATAAAATTCTAAACAAATTTTAATAAAACAAAAAAAAATATTTCACCAAAACTTTTTAGAAAAAAATTTTTTTTTTTTGATAAAATCTGCATATTTAAAGTTGAACATTTAAGCTGACCAGTTTAAAATTTATAAGTTTTGAAAATACAAATTTAATGGTAACATGAAACAAAACATTGTATAACATTAAAAATATTTTGAAAGTCGAAAATTAAAAATTTAATGTAAAAAACTTTTTTTAGGAATTTTAAGTTAAAAATTTTAGGCTTGCGAAGTTTTATACAAATTGAATATTAACAAAAAGTACGTTATTTGTTCCTATTGTAAAAAATATTAGACGAATGAAGTTCAAATTGTTAGATGTTATTACAAATTTTGTTTATTAGAAATTCAAAATTTTTCACGGATGATTCTAAATTTTAAATATCTTCATCTTTTCATTTGGCATTAAAAAAATATTTTATGTAAATATTAAAAGTTTACAATTTCAGAATTTGATGGAAATATCTCAAGGTTCAAAATCATATTTTATTAATTTCAAATTATTGAATATTTGAAACTGAAATTCACTCACTCACTTCCAGTAAATTATGAATTTTAAATTTACTGCTCAAAATTTTATATTCGAAATTCAAAAATTTTAAATTTCTTTAAAAAAACATTTACACATTTGACGTCCAATATTTGAAATCAACATTTTCTATATTAATTTTTTTAAATTCTATATCTTGCATTAACGGATTTGATTTAAAAAAAATACAAAAGAAAACATTTTTGAATAAGATTCAACTATAACAAAAAGCAGGATATTTATTCGTATTCCACAACAGGACAAGTTTTAAAGCTCAAACATTTTTACTATTAATTTAAGTTTTCGAATTTAATATCTGACGTGCAAAATGTTTAAACATTGGTTGTTGAACATTTTCGATTTTGAAGCCCAAAAACTTCAAAAGCTCATTTTCCTTACCTATTCATGTGGTAAAGAGAGTGCACGATTTTCTGTGTAAAATCAAAGCAAAAACCAAAATATTTTTTGAAAGTTTTAGAGAAAGCAAGTGTGTGCTAATATATTCCAGTTATACAAGAAGCGATACAAAGCAATTTCGTTGAGAATTGAGCATTTTATTTAAAGCATGATGTCAATTTAAAAGTTTTGGTGTTTTAGTACGGTCGATAGACTTGAAATCTTCATTTGTTACCAAAATTATTTCTAGTATTTTCCCAACAATTGCACAGCAAAACTATATTTCTCAAAAATATATTTAAGCATCCCAGCAATGCATCTTCCAACTTTTTATAAAATATGTTTCTGATTTATAATTTTCAAATCATTATTTTTTTAGTTTCTTAATTTTGAGCATCAATTTTAATTTACAAATGCACTCAAACTATTTATTATTTTATAAAATTCACAAGTCAGTTAGCAAGGTTTGTTAAACAATATTATTGCACACAGATGAGCTACTTGAAAATCCTTATTTCGCAACCATATTTTCTAAAATAATTGCAAACTCATGATAATTTTGCACAAACAAAAATTTCTCGATAGAAAATTTGTCAACCAATGAAAATACGTTAAGTTAGGTTAGCTAACACTTTGCTAATTTTGGTACTCTCTTCATATATATACAACAAAAAAAAACCACAACCATAAGAATAACCATGATTTCGTTGAGTGTTTCTAAAATAATGAATGGCTCATGATGATTTGACAGACAAATTGCTTGATAGCAAATTTTTCAACCAGTAAAAAGTTATATATATATATATATATATATATATATATATATATATATATATATATAGTTATACTTTGCTAATTTTGGCATTTGCTTCATCAAATATACAAGAAAAGGTACAGCCATAAGCGTAACCAAAAGTTCGTTAACCTAACCTAATGATTTTTGACAGGAAAAATCTCGTTAACAAATTTGGCAACCAGTGAAAGCCCGTTAACTTTGGTTATACTTTGCTAATATTGCTACTTGCTTGATCAAATATACAAGAAAAGGTACAACCATACGCGGAACCAAGACTTAGTTAACCTAACCTAATAATTTTTGACAGAAAAAATTCTTGGTAGCAGATTTGCCAAAAAGTGAAATCCCATTAGGTTTGGTTATACTTTGCTAATATTGGTACTTGCTTCATCAAATCTACAAGAAAAGGTACAACCATACGCATAACCAAAACTTAGTCAAGCTAACCTAATAATTTTTGACAGAAAAAAATCTTTATGGCAGATTTGACAAAAAGTGAAAACCCGTTTGGTTTGGTTATACTTTGCTAATTTTGTTACTTCATCAAATATACAAAAAACTTACACTTCGTTGAATATATTCTAAAATAATGAATGACTCATAATCATTTGCGACAGAAAAAATTTCTTGATCTCAAATTTGTCAAATAGTGAAAATCTGTTAGATTTGGTTATACTTTGCTAATTTTAGTACTTGCTTCATCAAATATACAAAAAAAAACATGACCATGACTTTGTTTAGTGTTTTCTAAAATAATTAATGAATTAATGACTTTCAAGCAAATTTGACAATAAGAAAAAATACGTTAGGTTTGGTTATAGTTTCTTAATTTTGCAACTTGGCTTATCAAACTTACAAGAAGCGACACCAAACGATCATAAACGTAATCTTGATTTCATTGTTTGTTTTCTAAAATATTTGCAAAATCGTCATAATTTTTGACAAAACAATTTCTCGATAACAAATTTGTCAACCAATAAAAATCTTAAGTTAGGTAATACTTTGCTACTTTTGATAGTTGGTTCATCAAACATACAAAAAAAAAATCATACGACCATAACCATCACTTTAGTGAGTGTTTGAAAAAACATAATCAGTAACAAATAAAATAGAAAATAGGTAATATTATTATCGCACATTTTCTCGTTTAGCAAAGCATAATTTGAGCTTTAGAGCTTTAGATATAAGCAATGTAAACTATATTTTTCCACGTTCGAGTAAATTAATTTGTAATAAAAACGTCAGGTCTTAGTAGAAGAAGAGAAACAACTGCTCCCATGGTTAAAAAATCAACAAGGTGTCCAAAAGTTAATTTTGGACATCAAAATATCAACAGAAAACATTTTTCCATTTTGTTGGTGTTTTGGAGCTTTGTCAAGTTTTTGGAGTTTGATCAGCAAAGAAAGCTGTTATGATATCATTTTTGTTAAACAATTATTTTAATGGTTGGTAATAACACAATATTCTGTTTCAAATCTGTACCCAGCTATAGGATCGTAAAGCAGTGATGAAATATAAATGCTCAGCAACCTACCTTCATCCTAACATTTATTAATTACATTAAATTTTCAGTATAGGAACACAATTATATACCTACTCTACACAAATATGAACAAAATTGCATGAGGTGATTAATGCATGTGTATATTACAAAATTTAGAATATGTACAAATTTTTATAATAACCCGCAACCTGTTTGTAAGACTGGACAATCCTAAGGACGGATAACATCAATCAGTCTTTAATTTAATTTTGGGACGGTTTCAATTAGATCCAAAAGTGAAACAATAAAAGTGCCTATCAAATTGATCAAAAATTATGACAATGCAAGACCCTAAGGTGTTACTTCTTTTTTTTAATTGATTATTATTAATGGATTAGATTCGATCGGATGATGACGTTTTGTTAACTCGCTTTTAGGGCAGCTCTGTATGATGAAATTAATCGCGCCACGGTCCTAGTCCGACATCTTTTTGGGTCAGTTACAAACTACAATATATGTATATAGTACCCTACAGCAAAATGGCACTTTTATCTAATACAATATGCTTAATAGAGACTCTACCATGCGATAATTTAATTAGGCTGGCTCTCAAAGAGACAAAATATGATACATTTAATTGTACGTGGACTCCGCCACCATGCAAAAATAACTAAACTATTATCGTTTTTGTATTCATTTAAATAAAAACACCACTTTCGACAAACACCATATAGAGTAAAATAGTAACATATTATATATTTATATTCGTGGCGTGATAAGGGGTAGTCAATTTTGGGGGGTGTGGGATGTTACAGCAGTGCAGATAGCGCAGGTGCAAGGATATCACAGAGTCTAGGCACTCGCTTCGTTAATATTGGGAGGTCGCTCAGCGCACCCCCACCATCGATTTTTTAACCACTAAACAATTGTTAATTTTGACTAGATTAAACCGCAATGTTCTCAGGTCGTTTGTTACATTATTATACACAAAACTAATAACAACAAAAATGACAATTTTAAAGACCTGATACATCGAATAATAATAATAATTAAAAAACAAATATTGCAACATGTTAAAATTAAGTTTAAGTGGTTTTTAATTTTTTGTATGGTGGTAGGACAACATTGTTGTTGTTGTTTTGTGCGGCCGCTGCTACTATACTGTTGGTTGCTGCTTGGGCGACAGCATTCGTCATCGTCGTTGAAGCCACGGATACTGGATATTGGGCTGTTAGCAAGCCGGAAGTGAGGAATTGATTTTGGGCAGCAACTTGGGGATAAGGAGCTGGTCGCATGTATGTGTAAGGGTGAAGCAAGGCTGGGGGCGGTCTAGCAATGTTCATAAGATTTGCTTGTGTCATTGCGGCAGCGTATGGGTTCTGCAGGCCAAAAGCATTTGCTGTGGTAAATGGTAAGTGAGGATAACGAGCCATGTTAGGCGGCGGTATATTCATTGCCTGTTTATTCAACGCGACACCGGTGTAATTCAACGGATTCAAGTGACTCAAATTGTTGTTCAATGTTTGACCGACTTGTGCCAATTTCACAGCTTTCGCGTAATTTTGCTGAGCGACCTCCTTTGCTAAGGCTGCAGGATCAGCGATATTAGTGGTTAGGCTAGGGATAGTAGCTGTAGAGGAGACGGTATGGGTTGACGTCTCGCTCTCCTTGGTAATCTGAGCGTGTTGTTGTTGTTGTTGCTGGGCGGCTACTGCTAAGGTTTGGGAATCGCTAGTAGCTGGAGGTGATGCGCAGGATGTTGCAGGAGGTTGGGTAGGCGAAGGAGAGTACTCACATGAGACGGGCACGAAAGGCTGTTGCAGCTGCATTAGTTGTTGGTATGTTGTAGCATTCGGTTGATATACCGGTACTCCTGATTTGTCTGCTGCAGGCCGTTTGTAGGGCATCATTCCGGGGAAGGCCTAAAAATTTTAAATCAAATTAATATTTAATTAAATTGCAATAATAATAACAGACAAATACACATTCAAGTGTTTGAACTACTAAAATGAAATTTTCAAGTGACAATAGTACGAAAAAATTAAATTCGATATTTTAAATTAATTTTAATTATCATATTTATTCCGTTATTTCTCATATAACACATTTATATTAAAATTTTCAAGAATTTAAGCTTCTATGTGCAAAGTAATTATGCGCATGCGTACTTAGAATTAAATTTTTTTTGAAAAATTCTTATGTATCACTGTACATTGTACTAGATTTATAAATAAATTCCATTCTATATTTTTACATAATTATTTTATTAATTAAACTTCGGGTGGTCAGTTTTGTACCAGGTATTTCGGGATTAATAGTTCACAGAGAATAAAATACATTCCACTAAGCATAGAAAACATTTTTAAAAAGTTCTATTAATAAAATAAATTAACTCCGACACTTTTAGCATAGCTACCAATTAAAATTGATCATATCGGAAATATTTTTGTATATTTATGCAGAAATATGTTTCGAAATCCGGTAATAAGCACAACTACCACCAATTTGAAAAACAAATTATGCCATAAAAAGTCGAAAGCAAACCGATCCAAAAATTTTGAATAACCGACTCAGGATATAATTTTTTCCTTGGATTTACATCCCAACATTGAGTTGTCTAAGGTAAAAGCTCTTAAAACCCTTATACTATTGAGAAAAAAATAGCCCTTAGTTCGTTACAATAAGTAACTGAAGATCTTGCAAAGGGTGCGACAACTTTACTGATTATTTGATCGGATCACCGTGAAGAGTGGTCTGATAACCAGCGGATAGCGATTGTCTTATACAAGTAAGTAAATCAAGAAATTATTGTATTACCATAACCAGTAGCAGAAATGTATTGGCCAAGAAAGCAACGAGCGTTTGTCACTAGCCTACTTTTCTAAGAATCTTTCGTTGCAGTGTAGCGTGCACACTTCAATATTTCCCTCAAAGTTCCTGATCCTGATCCACGTCCTGAGCCATAATCAATTATTTTGTGGGTGAATAAATACCTTCAAGAGAACTTGAATGTGCAAAAAAGAAGAATTGGGTCACCTATACACGTGGAAGATCACAAATTATGAAAGCAGTAAAACAGTTAATTCTGTTTCTAAGCCTAGCCTGCTCGAAACAGAATATTTGCAAAACAATACTCGGCATACTCTTCGTTATCCGCGAAAGAGTCAACCGTAACTTTAGAAATAGATCAACTCAGTGAATTGATAATGAAAAGCGTCCTCGCTTAATTCTATTTTCAAATCCATGTAATTTTAAATATCCAATTATGTAGATATATAAGAATAACAACGTTTTTGTTTATATATCTTTGAAATCAACAAGTTTCATTGCCGCACCCTGTATCTTACGTGCTAATTAAACAACCCTATAAACCAGATTGGAATTTCAAAGTGCTTATACAGACTGACCACGAGGAAAATGGCTTTATTGAAAAATATTATTCGGTTAATTT
>JARJEC010053809.1:0-17261 GCA_030264575.1 Tachinus sp. AB-2021 | reverse complement strand
TGTCTATATTTACATAAATTTGTGAATTTGCTCAAATGACGATGTACACTTTACAATATTTTTGATAAAACATTACATTTCACAATATTTTCCAATTGGTATTAAAGTAAAATTTTGTTTTGCAATATTTTCACAAAATTTTGCCCGTTTTATAACAAAATCTTCTTATTTTTCGACATTACTCTAAATTTTGCAAACATTTCTAAAATTTTTGAACATCTTTCACATTTTGTCTATATTTACATAAATTTGCAAATTTGCTCAAATGTGTTTTTGAATGATTTTGTCTCGAGTTAGGTTAGGTTAGGTTAGGTTAGGTTAGGTTAGGTTAGGTTAGGTTAGGTTAGGTTAGGTTAGATTAGGTTAGGAGTTTGATCATTTCTGCTTTGTTAGAAGAATGTGTCGCCAAATAAAAAAACGCAACAAACTTGGGCGCAAAGATTTTCGAAGAAGATATATAAAATTTAAGTAAAACGTCTTTAGTTAGCATTATAATTACCTGGATATGCTTTAGGTATGGTTAGTCTACAGACTCCATTCCTATAGAATAATTGGTAGTCGTGTGAATTTTCAATTATTCTGCCATTCTTTGACCACAATGTGTTTGGCGATGGCTCAGATTGAACAATACATTCAAATCTTGCAGTCTGGCCACTTACTACAGCAATGTCTCTCAAAGGCTGCAATTTTTAACACTGTTAATATTTTTCCATGTTGCAACTAAAGAATACTTACGGTGATAAAGACTGGGGCGCGTTTAATCAAAGCATTTTGCTGCATACCAGGTGTACTAGGGCAACTTGGTGGGGTTTCTGTACCTTTCAATCCGGGAGCTAAATAATAACATTAAAATTATTGACGAGTAAACATAAACAGCCCACATCACTAGAATGCGGTTTGCCGGTATTATTAATTGTTAATTGTGTGTTATACCTGAACCAGCAAAGTTATTAAAGGCGGGTGATGTGCTTGGTAAGCTAGGCGATAGTGAAACTGGACTACAAGAAGACTGTTCCCAACGGTTCGCTTTCTTCTTGCCGTCCTCGTACTCGGACATTTCGCTCTCGGACGTAGGTTCCCATTTTACGTTTTTATTCGACGGGGTGAATTTTTTCGGTTGAAATTGAGGCGTAACTGGTTTCTGACTAGATTTCTCGTGGTAAACGGGCATTTCGATCGATTCGGATCTTTGCGGGGGTTGGATTATGGTTTTCTTGGGTACCGGAATCTCACCGTTCTTACCTTCACCGGGAAGTATTATACCGAACTCGTAACCGAAATCGTATTTGAAATAAATTAGGCCGGTGTCGGGATCAACATGCTTTGTTCCTAAATTAAACATTACGTTACCCACCACCACCAATAAATTTTAATAAAGCACTCACCATATTGGGCGGCTCTGGTTTCCTCCCTGTAAACCTGCGCGTCGGTCTCGTCCTTCGATTTGAGTATCGGTTTCTGAGTGGTTTTTTTATTCACATCCTCCATAATATCACTTACAAATTGTTGCGCTTTTGATTTAAAAGTGTGCGTCATGTTATCCATATGTTGCGATGCTATTTTGGTGGCTGTTGTTTTTGTTAATTTCTGAGGAGCGTATCCATATTCAGGTTGCGCACCCGGATGGATATTATTCTCTTGACTTTTAATTATTTGACTAGATTTGCTTTCGTTGAACTTTTTGCTTACTTGTCGCTCAGCTGTGAATTGGGTTTGATACGGTGGTTGAGTATCAAATTCCATTGGCGTTACAACTCTATCTCTGGGAGCTGGCACACTAGAAGATCTAGAAGCAGCAGGTGCTCTAACCTTTCTAAAATGCGGCTCATCGTTATCACTGTAACCTGGGGTCCATTTAGACCTAATTCTAGCGCTCTCCACTTCACTTTCGTAATCACTTTCCCTGAATTCACCAGGTACGAATTTTTTAGGCTTCGGCGGAGGTGGAGCACTACTCCTACGTGGCCTTTCAGGCTCCGGTTTAAATGGAAAAGGTTCCAACGCTTTCTCCTGCGCAACGCTTTTATTTTGATCTCTAAATTTAATAACCTTAGTGGTTTGCTGCACACTGACAGTCCGATGACTATGTTCGGTAGATTCGTTAAAATGCATAACATTGGAAGTTTCGGTTTGGACGGCATTCGAATAAGGCGCACTAGTCGTTGATTTATAATACTGTGTTTTGCGAGGGCCCGGAGCGAACGCAATTTCTGGAGGAGTACCAGGTTGCAGAATAATAACCTTTTCTGGGATCGCAGGTGTTGCAATGATGACTTCTGTAACTGGTGCTTGTTGCATTATAGGTTTAGGCCTAAAAATAGGAGTGGGTTTCTGGACCGGTTTAATAATTTGCTCCAGCTTAACAGTTTTGCCGGGCTTCTCGATAGGTTCAAACTTTGGTTTGGTTGGCATTGGGACATGTTGGGGATTATCAAATTCAGAAGGTGGGGTCGGATTGCGTTCCCTTGACTGATGTTTTCCTTGTGATTGCAGCACTGGATGAACCGGCTTATAATGCCGCTCATGTTCAGACCGCCATATGGATTGTATACGTCCATCATAATCACTCTCATAATCGCTTTCCTTGAATTCGCCTTTAACGAACCTGGAAGGACTGGGAGGGGGGGCTAATTTCATTTTAGGAACTGGCGGGTCGGGCTTATAAGGGAAAGGCTCCAACGTTTTTTCGATCCTCTCCATCGAAGAAACACTGGTAACGATGGGCGTTGACACCAGCTTCTACAAAACGGAAATAAAAATAATTGCAATGTACATATGAAAAATAACAATATAATAATATCAAAACAAAGATTAGCATACACATGAACAAAGCGTAATAATTTTAGTGCGAAAAGAAAAACAATTAATCGAAACACACATTCGAACCTTCTTAGCTGAAGAAGCACTCGACGACACGTGTTTCTTGTAAGTCGTTTTGGGTGCAGAGATTGGTTTTTGTGTTTGTTGGATGTTTTGCTGGGTGTAACTCTGACTTGACTGATAAACCTGCTTAAACTCGCTCTTCTCTTCGTGCTTATATTCGCTCTTCATCGTCTTTTTTTGTTGTTGAATAGTAAATGGCTCATCAGTATCAGCCATGTATCCATCGATTACCATGCTATGTTTGCTTTTTGGAGATTGCGGCTTTGCTTGTACATACTCGGGCGGTGTTCCTGGCTTAATTGGAGGTGGTGAGATTCTCTTAACTTCGTGAGATTTGACAAATTTGCTGACTTCTTTCTTCTGGATATCTTTTCTGATTTGTTTACACGCCTCAAAATTAATTGCAGGTCTAGGAGGTCCGGTTATATGCGGTGGATGGTCAAACTTTGATGGTGGCAATGCTTCTTTTTCAGTAGATCTTGATCTGGGCATGGGGGAAAACTTTGGAGGATTCACATGCCTAAAACTAGGTTCATCGTTATCGCTGGCGTGCGGTTTCCATTTAGAAGGAATCCTGACGGCTTCAAAATCGCTTTCGTAATCGCTATCGGTAAATCTGCCCTTTATAAACTTTGATGGAGTTGGAGGCGGGCCGACTCTCATTTGCTTTGGTTGGCCCTGTTCTGCTTTGAATGGGAATGGTTCTAATTCGGGGAACGGGGCAAACGGTTTCGAAGGAACTTCTTTTACCTTTTTTGGTGCTTCTACCGGTTTAATAACCTTAATTGGTGCTGGGGGTACCGGCGGTTGCTCTTTTTTAGGAGGCAAAGGAGCTATTACTTTTGGCTGAGGTGGCTCAGCATATACTATTTCTGGCGGCGTCCCAGGTTCCAAATAAATTTCATTGGTTATATCTTGCACCGAAACTGGTCTTATGGGCAATGATTCAATTGCAGGCGGAGCCACATGTTTATAAACTAGAATATCTTCCTCTTTTGGTTTCGGAGGCCAAGACTTAATGATCTCAGATGGTTTTGCATTCCTTTCTTCACTGATAAACTCCTTATGCATTTCCATTTTGGTTTCTTTTTGTTCGGTGAAACTTTGGGAAATTTCTCTAATATTAGAAGTATGCGAAACTTGAGCAACATAATGGGGAACTGCCAGCGGTGGTGGTAACGTTTCAGATATTACAGTTTCCTTAAAATAACTTTCCGTTACAATGGGAGCGGTAATTTTCGATTCCCTAACTTCTTTGGTTTCTTTAACCGATGTTTCTGTAGTTGATGGTGCCCATTTCTTTTCTAACGTCGATTGTGCGGACCAAGTCGGTGTTATCTTTACAACGTCTTGTTGCGGCGGAGGCCAAGCTTTTTGGACATTAGATTCAGTATGTTTATGAGCCCATGCTTTTTCCATAGCAATTCCTTCGGCATTCGGTTCAATAAATGAGCCTGATGATAATGCAGAGACAGGACGAACGAATGATTGTCTTTCGATGGAATGGGATGAAATTGAGGAAACAGGCCTCTCGCTTTCGGGTGGTTTGGGTGTCCACAGTTTTTCCATTTCAAATGGTTCAAGAGGCTTAGGTGTAATTGGACGTGCAATAGTTTCGGCTTTATAAAATTCGGATTGCATCGAGCTACTTTGTTCTATTTTAGTGATCGGTGGTGGAAGGGGTGAAATTGATCTTAGAACGGGACCGATGGTTTCCGCTTTGTAGTATTCAGTTTTCGTACTTTGTGAGGAAAATGAGCTGTCTTGTGCAATAGTTGGCTTTTGCGTGGGGAATATTTTAACAGCACCCAGAGGTATTTCAGATTCGCTCAGGTCGCGATGGGATTCTTCTAAACGCTTTACTTTTTCGGTGACATCTTCTCTGGTTTTAATGGAATCCTGTTTGGCCACATAGCATATTTCCGGAGGTGGTTCAGGTGTTAAATTAAATTCCTCAAATAATTGAGTCTGAGCTGACGTATACGAGCTATACTGATTGGATTGCATGTAAGGAGCTTGGATTGGGAACTGCTCCAATTTCGGCAGTGGATCCATTTTGGGTATTTCAACTTTAGGTATTTCATAGGAAGATTCTTTAAATTTAGTATAAATTTCTTGTTTTATTTGTGTTGGTTTGATAATTTCCTTAACTAAAGGCTCCTCCGTTTGATTCATTTTTTTTACGAAATAATTCAACGATTGCTGTTTACTAATAGAACTTGTTTGTATGCCTTCGTCGATGGTATCAGGAGGCAAAGCCACCATGGGAGGTTCAATTGGGGCTTCAATTTTTAAAGGTTTTTCGTATCGTTTGGGCATTTCAATGTCGGGCAATGGAGTTGTTCGCTCTAAAGTTAATGTTTTAGTATCGTGGGTTATTTGATTTTCAGTGCGGTGCGAAATTTCGGTAGTTACTGATTCGCAAGTTTGCGGTTCTAAAGATTTGTACATTTCAGGTATGGCAACCGGTTGGGGAATTCCTATAGTGCCCGAAGAAACAGTACTTAAACTCTTGTCAGCTGATGATGTCTACATTAATATGAAAAAAGATGACAGATAAGGATGATGTTATGATATTTAAAGATTAATTTTAACAACGCAATGAAACTTACGAGAGTCTCGTGTTTCCGAACATCTTCGAAAACGACGGTTTTGACCATTTCTACCATTGTATCGGGGGTTGGTTCGAATACCGCTATGTCGGCGATGCTTTGTGCTTCACCTCCTGCATTTACGGCCCTCACCATGTATTTGCCGGTATGTTTCAATTCGGCTGAAAAAATTGTTATTTATAATTTTGGAAAATTGTTTGAAAAATTCTCGAAAAACCCGATTGGACAAACAACTGGTCATTGTATTAAAAATATAAAAATAGGTAAGATACCTTTTTCCAAAGTTAGAGTATGCGAAATTCCCAGCGATTTTATTCTGAAGCCTGCCCCTATTGCTTCATTTATGGGCAGGCCATCCTTGAACCACGTGACTTCCGGATCTGGAGTTCCCGTAACTTCAACATCCATATTCACACGATCGTCCTTCTTAATAACTTGAGCTTGAAGCCTGCGCCCGAACACTGGTGGGAATACGCTTTCTAAAAATATTAATTATTTTATATTGAAAAATAAGAATATAACTATTATTACTTTTAACGACCAAATCTGCAGTGCTAATGGCCTTCCCGGCTTCATTCTGCGCGGTGCATGTATATCTACCAGCATCACTGTTATTGACATTTTTCAGCTGCACTGTAGCCCTGTTATGTTCGAATGTAACTATAGCATTCTCATTTGAAGTAAATTGTACACCATTCTTTGTCCATGATACTTCAGGCGTAGGTTGAGCGTCTAGAATACCTTCAAGGAGAATATCTACGCCTTGATCGACAATCTTTCCAATAACTGGGGTGACGAACTTCGGAGGTCTGGCCTTGAAAATGGATTTGGGCAACATTTTGCTTTGCGCTGGCATTATTTGCGGTATTTCGACTTCTTTTCCGCCAATTGTGTATAACGACGTAGATTTTTCGTGGGTGGTGGGAGGTTGCTGGCCGACTTTATGGTATTCTTCTTCTTTGTGGCTTTCCTGCACTTCCGGAGCTTGCTGGTTGATCTGCTTGAAATACTTCTCATCTTTAGTGGAATATTTATGCTCCTCGATGTGTGGCTCAGGAGCAGCCGTTGACGATGTTATTAATTGTCTGCTGGTTGATGAAGATGATTGGACGTTAATTTCGCGCTTGAAAGTGTAGTTGGATTCGCTTTGTTGCTGAATTTCTTTGGACCAATCCGTTGCCGGTATGATGGCTGAAGATATTTCCGGCAATGCTAGGGATTGAACGGTTAAAGTTGCAGTGCATGTAGATTTGCCCTCTTCGTTTTCAGCGATGCATGTAATTTTGCCGCCGTTGCTTTGCTCAACTTCGGGTATAGAAAGAACTTGGCGATCTCCGGATGTTGATATCAGGAAATTTTTACCGGATACCGGCATGTCGTTAAATAACCAACGTATTTTCGGAGTTGGCTTGCCAATAACTATGCATTCGAACTTGGTGGGTGTCTTCTCGAAAACTGATCTGTCGTTGAATGTTTCGCGGAAAACGGGTGGTATTTTAATTTCCTCGTGTTTTTTTGCAGTCTCGGCGGTTCTTAAAGATTTGACGATTAATTGGGCGAAGCATTTGGCATCGCCGCAATGATTCGATGATTTTACCGTGTAAACACCGCGATCTTCGGGCTTGACGGTATCAATTTCCAATCTTAAATTGCCCTCGTTGTCATGCGTTATTTTTACATGTTCGTTTGCTTCAATTGGGGAATTGTTGAGGAACCACTTGGTTTCAGGTCGGGGATCACCCGAAACAGATGCATCTAAAATAACTTTCTCTCCTTCAGAAACTAATATATCTGAGAGAAGTTTGCTGAACTTTGGCGCGGATCCAGTTAATGCTAATCTTTCTTCCTCGGGTTTTATATCTTTCTCTACACTTTTAACGGCGGTTACGGTTAACAATGATTTGCTAGAAGCTTCACCCGCGGAATTGAGCGCAACTACTTTGTATTCGCCGGCATCTTCTAGAAGCGCTTCTTGTATGATTAACGAGCAACGATCTCCCTGGAAAAGTAGCTGGAAATCTGTCGATTCCTTAACAGGGCGACCGTCGTGATACCAAATAACTTCAGGCTCTGGTTGCCCTACAATTACACAGTCTAATCTAACACGGTTTCCTTCATTAATTGCAACATCCTTGAGTGGTACTTGTATGCTCGGTTTTATAGGCTCCATATCACTTGCCAATTCCGAATCTGATGTTTCTGCTGGTAGACGACCCTTAACGCTTATGCTACATGCACTTGCAACTTCACCTGCGATATTCGAGGCAGTTACGGTGAAAGTTCCTGCATCTTTAGGGAAGGCCTCGTGTATAATAAGTGTCGCCTTTTGCCCGTCGCGATGCAGCTGAAAATTAAAGTATTTTTAGATATGGAACGAAAGCACGATCGTCTTTTTCACTCATATTAAAACATACGTACAGTAGGCCTCAATTATAACACCTACAATTACTTTTAATAAATGGCCCGTGGAATAAGTTATCGGCAAAAAAATGCTAGCAAAGATACTTTTTCAATTTGTTTGGTTTTGTGCCAATTCGCAAAAATGACGCTCAATCTTAAAAATAATTTACTTACATAAAAATGTAATCCGATATTATTATTATTATTATTATTATTATTACAATAAAAAGATGTTTTAAAATTTTAGTGCGGATATTAAATAGGACTTACTTTTAGTTCGCGTGTTTCTTTGACCGTCTTCCCGTTGTGTGACCACACTACATCGGGAGGGGGCAGTCCAGAAACTTCACATTCCAATTTTATTTTCTGTCCTGCTCTAGCCATAACATTTGATAGAGGCGTAATAAAGGCGGGAGATTCAGTTGGTTCCGATGCTAAACGGCACAAAACATAATAAATAAAAATATTTTTAAATCGGATCCAAAACAACTTACGGATTACATTGAGGTTAGCAGTGCTCTGCGCAACTCCCATCTCGTTCACTGCCTTACAAGTATATTCAGCTTTATCTTCAACAAATGCTTGCTCGAATTTTAGTATTGCCTCTCCATTGTTATAGGTGATGATATAATCGGGCGAATTATCAATGCAATCCAAATTTTTATACCATTGCACTGTTGGCAAAGGGTTTCCCTCAACTTTACATTTAAATTGAAACGGTTCACCTTCTTTTGCAACACCTGGGCTTAAAAATTTGCTGAATGTTGGAGGAATCAATTGCTCATCGGGCTCGTTTTCTTTTACAGATAAAAATCCGCCGGTTTCAGCGCTGCCGGCCGCATTGATAGCTTTGCAAGTATATCTGGCTGAATCTTCAGTAAATGTTTCTTCAATTGTTAGTGTACATAAACCTTGGTCGAAGGTTGTTAAGTAGTCCGGATTGTTCTGAATTGAAATCCCATCTTTGTGCCATGTAACTACAGGCAATGGGACTCCGGTGACTTGGCAGATAAATGTAAATTTAGAACCCTCCTCGATAACTTGGTCGCTTAGTGGCGAGATAAATACCGGCAATTCTAACTTTGGTAAAGCTTCTACGACTTCTGTAATTTGGTATCCTTCAGGACTTTTTTCTCTTGATATTTGAAGGGGTTCGCTTGATACTTCACTGATTTCGATTTTGTGAATAATTGTGGTTTCCTTTAATAATCTAGCGGAATTTTCAGCGGCCAGTCTAGACTCCTCGGCCAAGGCAGCAGCAGCTTGCGCAGCTGCGGCTTCGGCTCTAGATCTTTCTAATTGTAAATTTGCTTCTGCTTGTTCTTTCAACATCCTCAATCGTTGCTCTTCGGCTTGGCGTAAGTTTTCCGCTTGAGCAGCTGCGGCTGCAGCTCTAGATTTTTCCAATTGCAAATTTGCTTCTTCTTGTTCTTTCAACATTCTTAATCGTTGTTCTTCAGCTTGGCGCAAATTTTCTGCTTGAGCAGCCGCGGCTGCGGCTCTAGATCTTTCCAATTGCAAATTTGCTTCTTCTTGCTCTTTCAACATTCTTAATCGTTGTTCTTCAGCTTGGCGCAAGTTTTCTGCTTGAGCAGCTGCCGCTTCGGCTCTAGATCTTTCCAATTGTAAATTGGCTTCTTCTTGTTCTCTTAACATTCTCATTCGCTGTTCTTCGGCTTGGCGCAAATTATTTGCTAGTGTGTTTAACTCCTTGCTGATTACATTAAACGATTCCATCATTTCGCGGTTTTCAACCAAAACGACTTGTACTTCCTGGGATGAATCTCCTCCGAATAATTGAGTTCCAATTATTGATATTTGCGATATTCTCTCGTCTTGTTTTGATTCCCCTGGTTTCAAAAACAAATCAATTTCATTTAGTAGTTGTTGGGCTTCTTCGGGGCGCTTGACTGTTGTTGATCGGCGCGCTATGGTTACCAATAGGCGGCTGCCTTCTCTAAACCATTCATCGGCTTCATCCACTAGCTCAAAATATTCAATGCTTAAATTTATCAACCTTCTAGTTTCCGATATTTGTTTCTTAAAGTCATTCCATCTATTCTGTAGGTCTTTAATGTGATGGGCAATATGAGGCGATTGTATATGTTGCTTTGATAATAATTCTTCGCCGGTTTGTACGAATGCAGCAATCCTTTGTTCTAATAACTAAAATGTTGGCATTAAATAAAAACGTTTTAATTTTATAATTGAATAAATACCTCGATGGTCTTTTCAAAATAAACAAAAGCGTGAGATGTCGCTTTTGCCGCTGCTAAGGATTCTGCATATTGTCCTTTAACACCTCCCAATTGTCTGCTTAAATCATTTAAAGTTTCGTTAATCTCCTGCAAATCGGAATCGAAGGTACACAATTGTCTGTGCGATTCAAACAAATCCCTCCGATTCTTCAAATCCTGTTCGAGCGCATTTTTGCGCAAATGTAGGACGTGCTTCAATTTTTCAATATCNATGTTACCAAAATCGTTGCTGTATTTATCAATGCTTCTATCTAATTCGTTCAGGTTGTTAAAATAGGAAACCATCATTTGTAAGAGGAACTGGTAATCGGTGATGATATTAATTAGTTTTTTATTCAATTCGTTCAGTTTGTTTCGGATGGCGGATGTTTTATCATCGTGCGTTTGCGTTTTTACCATTATTGAATCGGCTGTTTGTATGCGCTGTTCGACCTCCGTTTGCGCTCGTTTAATTTCTGGCAGTACGGTTTGCAGCTTCTGTTCGATGTGCGTCGTGATATCTTTCGGGTTTGTTGAATTTGTGGTGATGACTGGATACAATTGAGTATCTAATTTAGACACCCAGTTTATAGTCTGGAATAAATGCAAAGTTAGTCCGTTTGAAATAAGTTTTCCAAAAATTCACCTCGTGTGGGGATTGAACCCAGAACCTTTGGACATGTAATCCAAAAGTTGTGGCTTCGATCCCCACAACCTCTGGACATGTAATCCAAATGTTGTGGGTTCGATCCCCAAAACCTCTGGACATGTAATTCAAAGGTTGTGGGTTTGATCCCCACCCGATGTAACTTTTTGAAACATTTATTTCATGTCAAGTAATGGCGTAGTAATTAAGTAATAATTATAATTTTCAAATTTAACTTGTTGAAATTTCAATCATATTAATTTGGTATAAATCGAAATATTCTTCTGTAAATAGCACATTGGGTGCTTAAAACACCACAAATATAAAAAAGAACAAAATTTTTATAGATACAAATTTGCTTCAAATGTTTTGCAACTGGTGTCAAAAAATAAAAATTTTGAGCGTCGAAGCTTCAAAAACAATTTAAAGGCAGTAAGACAGAGTTTTAAGTTACTCAATGAAAATCGATCAATACAACAAAAATATTTAAGCTACAATTTGTACAAAAACTTCAATTGTATTGCAATTGGTGAACAAAAACAACATTTTTTTGCAAAATTTGAAGCTTCAATAGCAATATTTAGAGGTAGTAAGATTTACTCTTGCAAAGCACAGAATGACTAACCAACAAATAAATTATCTAAAATGCCCAAAAATGACCAAAAAATGTCTACAAAGATTTCAACTATTTTGTAATTGTTACAAAAAAATTTTGAGATAATAGAATTGCAGAGAAAATTTAAAAGAGGTTTGATAATACAGGCTAGGTTTCATTTAATAATATTTGCAGAAAGACCAATAAAGCTTAAAAAACAATATAAATTTAAAAAGGCTTAATTTAAAGCCACTGAGACGCGGACAATATTTAGAAAAGGTCTTGATAAGTATAAAAAACTCAACCCTTTTGTAGTTGGTGTCCAAAAATAGCAAGCTACTAAAGACAATTTAAAGGCACAAAGAATTAGTTTTAAACTTTAAAATTCCAGGCAAAACGGAATTTAGAGGCAGGATGGAAGAATTCCAACCTTGGGATTTATTGGCAGTATGCAAACAGAATTTGTAGACGACAATATGTTAAATGATTTTGAAGGTTTGTGATTGGTGTTAGAAAATAGCAATTTCAACCTGTTTTGAAGCACTGAAAGCAATTTGAAGACAAGAAGACATTTAGAAAATCGTATAAAAAATCCAAAAATAAAATCCAAGTGAAAAGATATCCAAAGACTTTAAATTTTTGCTGCAACAAGTGTTCAAAAATTAATTTTTCCGATTTTGAAGCTTTACATTCATTTTAGTACCGGCAGGAAGACTTTATTATAAGCTTTAAAAATTTTGGCAAAATATCTATAAATAATATTCGCACAATAAAAAATTTAAAAAAACATTAATTTCTGTAAAGTAGGTGCCCAACAAATATGAGTTTTGGTCAGTTTTAAAGCACCCACAATAATTTACAGACAAAAGACCCCAATTTTAAGCTTTACAATGTTTTATAAATCTCACGGGTGGGAACCCTTTGTTTTGCGACCCTAATCTAGTTGTGGCAGGCGCCACGCTCTCCTTACGGTAGTGGTTTTGAATTATTTTAATATTTTGGTAGTATAAACAGTGATCTGGTCGTAATTATCCCTTAACTCCCAACTTTTGTTATATTTATTATAGTCTCTTACGTCATCCGGTGGTCTATCTACTTTGGAGATCTTGCTGATATGGCGGGAAGATTTTGCACTATAATTTTGATAACATGAAACATGTTCTAAAGTCCTTATTAACCGTTACTAGTTTCAACCTGGTCATCATATGGCGGAAATACACTTAATATTGATAGTTTGTTTGGGTATTGACTATGTTTCTAAAGTTTAGTGTGGAACCAATGTCATTCTTAAATTTTGTTGGTTGTATGTGAGATGGTGTAGAGGTTTGGTAAAAAAAGATAATAGGGACATGATCAAAAGATAGATACATTTTGTATGAGTCGTCTTATGTTGGAAGTAGAAATGGTGGTTTCAAAACATAACCAATTAGTATTTTAATATTAAAAACAAATAAAGTTTCTATTAAAATTTTACCAAACTTTGGTGTTCCAAAAATGAAAACAATAACAATACCCTTAAAAACTTTAGAAATGTCACAATTTTTGATAACTGTTAGAAAGCTGTCGATTTGTATTTCTATTAAAAAAATCTACAAAAATCTAGATAATTTTCTAAAAAGTTTAGAAACTTGCGGGGTTGCTGACAATAAACAAAAAAATTTTTTTTTGTTTAATTTCAAATTTTCTGACAAAGTTATTTTCGTCAACGCTTCGATCCTGTTGGGGCAGCAACATTTTTTTATACTCGTGAAATTTACACTAATCTCATGCAGATTTTGTCAAAACTCTCAATATTTTTTTTTTTAGATTTTTTTAGATTAATTATTTCAATAGAAAGAATGGATAACACTATTGTTAGAATCGTCCGCAACCACGTGATACGTACACCACAATTAATTTAATCCCCTACTTAATCCGTCAATAATTACTTTGTTTGCTTGCTAAGCTCATAATTTTGATAATCCCAAATATTTTTAATGTGCTTTATATTGTTTCAGTACACTTTTCTCTAATCTCTTTAGTTTTAATGTATTTTGTAATGTATCCATAATAATGTTAATCTCTCTCTTTCTAATGAGTATTTACCTCTTCTTTTTGTATATAAATAAAGTCAGTTTGTTTCCACTTATGAAACGTATACAGTTACGAGACTGAATTGCAACAGTGGCCAAAAAATGTACCCGAATAGAATTGTATTAAATTAAAGGAAAGAAAATCGATGAAAAGCTTTTGCTGTTGGAAGAAAATCTTGTACAAATTACAAAATGTTCGGATTACAAAAAAGTACTAAATAGTGGTTTGGGAAGTTTCAAGAAATTTTTTAAAAAGAAATGGATAGACGCACATTATGATGAAAAACGTTTCTTAAAAAATAACGTAGATTGGCTCAAATCTACTGAATCATTCTATGACGGAACAGCAAAACCTGAGAAATCTGGACGACCAAACTTACGTTTTGAAGAGTTGTGTGAGCAAAGTAAGCGTCGAAAAACTCAAGAGCAACGAGAGCAAGTACCAGCTGAGAAACTGATACTTGCAGCTGGTGTAAGCCAACATACTGCTGGAAATACCAACATGTCTATTATAATTAAGAAACTAATATCCTCGCCAACAACAGCAAAAATTTTTTGCCAAGCTATTACTTCTCCAAAGAGAGAAACTGTCAATAACCATACCCCTCAAGAGGCGCAAGCAATCTTTGTAGAAGGTGACTTTACGAGAAGACAGTGGGAACTCATACGAGGAGCTAAGAAGAATATTTATCATTGTTACTCAGCCATCAAAATGGAAAAAACCGAATGTTACTCTAAAGAGGAATCGATCAGAGTGACCAAAGCCTGCGTTGAGATTGAGTTACAAGCACTAGTTGACTATACAGAATTGCGATTATTTAAATTTGTAGCAGAAAATGTAGAAGGATGCTCAAAAAGTGAACAGCAAAATTTTGTTCTAATATCAAAATGGGGCTGTGACTAGTTCCAACAAACCTAATATAAACAAAAGTTTCTTAACAATACTGACAACGATGCCAATATTTTTCAGTTCACTTGTGCCTTTAAGATTGGTAGTGATAATTAATGAAGAACAAAAGAAAATTATATGGCAAAATCCAGTTCCTTCATCCGTTAGATTCTGCAGACCCATACGAATACGGTTTGTTAAAGAAACAACAGATGTTACAACAGAGCAAATTAGTTTCATTGGGAACCAAGTACACAACCTCAAAGAAATGGAAGTATTGACTCCCGGTGTTATAGGAAATATCAACCATAAAATGCTATTAACAATGGTTGACGGAAAAGTCTGCAATGCTGCGACTAATACTATATTCACAATGAGGTGTTATATTTACGGACAAACTTCAAAAGATTTTAATAATTTTAGTGCGGCAAAGGAGATAAATGCCAAAGCATTGCAGTTTGGACTTTGCACTAGTTTTTCATACAAGAATCCGTTTCTTCGAGTCTCTGCTATATTTAGCTTACAAAATTCCATTGAAAAAATAGCAAGCGCGCAGTTTAGAAGAGAAGCAGATCGTCCAGGAAAGAAAATAACTAATTCAGAAAGATTTCAAGGAAAAAATATGCTTCTAGTTGATGTTCCTAAAGCGAGATTCGGAGTATTAATGACGAAAATACATCAAGAAGATTCTTTGCAGATCCGGAATTGTGTTCCATAATTACAGGCGTAGATGTCAATTTAATAAAACGGTTTAAGGTGATCTTAGATCATGATTTCAAGTGGCAATAGTATAAATGTTGATAAGTTTGCTGCCTTTGCACGTAAAACTGCAATCATGTATTTAACATTATATGAGTGGTATCCAATGTCATCCACTATGCATAACGTATTAATACATGGAGCAAAAGTAATTGCTCATGCGATGCTGTCTATTGGACAGTTGTCAGAAGAAGCCCGAAATAAACATTTTTCCAAAAAGTTTTCTTGAGTTAATTGCAACAGAGATATATTAAATAGATTATTACTAAGTTCCGATCCGTACTTAAGTAGCAATAGATCAAATCGCCAAAAAAGCAAACCATTTTCCAAATAGACAATTGGTCTAATGATCTCAAGTACACCCTTTCTTCATGAAAATGAAACTGACAAAGAAGATAACAAAAAAAATGAAGACAACAAATTTAATTAATATTTAATTGTATAGAGTTTATTTTATTAATAAACTCTAATAAATTGTGTTCTCCAAACTTTATAAATATGAAAATACAATTTAATTTATTGAAGACCTTTTCAATATTATGTTTAATTAAATTTTTGTATATATATATATATATATATATATATATATATATATATATATATATGGCTTAGGAAACATGTTCATTCGGCCAGTCAATTCATTCGAATTTTTCTAAGTATAAATATATTTTAAACAGTGGAAAAGAATATTTGTCAGTGTAATAATATACAATTTTGTGTGTTTTTCTTTTTTTTTTGTTTATTTTTATTAAATACATCTTCTTATAATTAAGTATTATGCTTTATTAAATTATATAGCTAAAAAACACATAAAATAATTTTGTCTGGTTTTTAAGTACAAATACTCCACTGTGTGATGTTTATCTAGATAATCTAATCATTCTTTTTAGGTATTTTGCCTACTGATGCTTAAAACTAGATACTTTAAATTATTTTTGTTGATTCTGTGCACTAACTATAAAATATTTGAAGTCTTTAATAATTGTTTTCTTCAAACTTGGATTTAGATCTAGTTTTTTAGAATTCAGTTTTTTCTTTGTTTTTAACTTTAAAAATGCTTGAAATTTTTATTTTTTCGCCCCAAATTTTCTGTTTATTATATCTCGTATACCATTTTGCGGCTTTTTTTGCGATTTCAATAATCCTTTTCTGAATAATTGCAATTTTTGTGGTATTTGAAGCACATTTAATTTTTAAATTTTTTTTTTTTAATTTTTATACTTATACTATTTGAGGTCATTATTTGCAAAAGTCGCTGTTTACTATAAAGAAAATTTGTAGACAACAAAAAGAAATGTTTTAAATAAAAAGAAAAAACAAAAAATTTGACGTTTTTTTGTGATAACAGTAAAGAAAAAATCATATAACAATAGTGCAAGACTGAAAAATACTTTGATATATTTATTTTGATTTCTGAAACTGTACAATATTTACCGTATAATTTTTTTCTATAAGTTATCGATTGGCAAGTTTTGAAAATAATTGCATTATTTTAATTATGTGTAAAAATGTTTTATGGTTTAAAATTAACTTATTTAATTGAATATCTCCAATGTGCGGACTTTATATTCTTTAAATTTAATATTTGATGTCCGAATATGGTCTATTTTAACAATATTCATTCTGAAAATTATAAAATTGAAACTCCACAAATATAATACGGAAAGTATATTTTACAACTATACATAGATGTCAAAATGTATATATAAGATAAATTGGAAAAAATACTTTTCTTATTTTAATTTTATAATTTTCAGAATGAATTTATTTTCATTTTAAAAAAATTTAAATTTGCCTTAATTTTAGAATTTTAATTTTATACTTTTCAGAATGAATTTATTTTTATTTTAAAATTTTTTAAATTTGCTTTATTTATAGAATGTACATAAAATATGTAAATGAAATGAAATTAATGAAAATATTTTGAAGAGTTTCTTATATAATTGTAACAAATACTACTTTGATTTTGAAATTTGAAAAAGTTGTGATTACAATCAATAAATTTACAAAAATTTTAATAAATGCTACTAAAATTGTTACAATTTTTGGTTTTTTTTTTGTCATTATTGTGTTACGAAGAGATGGAAGTTAAACACTTGCCTGATATGTATCCAAAAGTAATATTAGAATTATTATGTTTATCTTCATCTGATTATATTATTATCCAT
>JARJEC010053798.1:0-12556 GCA_030264575.1 Tachinus sp. AB-2021 | reverse complement strand
TGGATTGTGTACTCGAAACATACAGAATTTATTCGGCAAACATTTTCTAACTAAAGGCAGTATATAAAAAATCGTTTACTTCAAATGCTACGAAAATATTTATAGTGAGTCGGAATGTTGAAGATGAAAAAAGCGGCCATCGAGTTTGTTTGCTTGTATTTTATTGGAAATTCTTAATTCGACCGGCCGGGAAAGGAAATATTTTTTTTCGTTTCATTGATGTTTTACCTGAATGGCATTTCATTTAAATTTAGATTGAATTAATCTATGTTTGTCCTGTTTGTTTAATAAAAGTTAATACGAAATGAAATCCGGTTGTGTTTATTTAATAAATCGTCGGCATGTTAGTTGCGTTGCGATAATATTTGATGTTATTTTAAATAACATTGGATTTATATTCATTTATATATTATATACTGTATGTGTTGGGAGGAATTAGTCCGCGCAGGAAGCCAGGTGACATTTACTATGACTGCTACCGAATCCCAGCTAGCGCAAACTTCAGGAAATGGATTCCAGACATGACATGTTAGTCCTACTATGCGCTTCCCCACTGCAACTATATTTCTTATTAGAACAATGTACGGTTATATTTAGATTAATGTCAAAGAGAATTATTTTGTAATTTGTAATAAACGTCGCCATTAATGAATAATAATTATGGGCTTCTGTACATCTTAAATACTCTTCTGTACCTAGAGAGTAGACAAGCTCCCCCTTTTTTCTGTCACCTAGTGTATTACTCATGCTGTAGTATCAGCAGTGATCGTTTGCGTATAGTTTTGCCTAATTGTCTCCCAACGGGATGATAGAAATTGCTAACAAGGCAAATTTATCATGTATCATAATAAAAGTCTCAAGTCGATTATTTTAAAAGACCCTGTATAGAATTAATAAATTTAAAAAAAGTTTGTGCACAAGATTTTTCATAACAATTACCTATAACATTAACAATAGAAATTGCTAACAAGGCAAATTTACCAGGTATCATAATAAATGTATCAAGTCGATTATTTTAAAAGACCCTGCATAGAATTAATAAAATCAAAAAATGTCTGTGCAAAAGATTGTTTATTACAAACAAAATCCGTTAGAAAAAGATGAAAAGTTCGATAAAGTAGCGTATCGTATGATTAGCTATAATTTTGCGTCCTGTTTTTTATCTCACCTCAATATTATGGGCGATTAGCATACGATTGACTATTATTTTGCGTCCTGTTCTCCACCTAACCGTTAAAAGCAAGTGCCGCGATACTTTGATCGTATTATAGAAATATAATCACAATTTATAACAAAGCAAATTTATCAGGGCTATAATTTTAAAACACCCTGTATAAATCAATAATATTTATAAGCAAATTTGATCACAATTGCTTATTTTTTTTTAATTAAAACTAGTACAAACAAAGCAATAATATCAAGTCAATTATTTTAATACACCCTGTATATAAAATTGTGTGAATCAATAATATTTACAATTTTATTACAACAATATTGATTGTGTTTAAAAAGTCAAAAGTAGTATCAAAATAAACGTGTCAAGTCAATTATTTTGAAACACCCTGTATATAAAATTAAGTAAATCGATCATATTTATAAAAGAATTTTATCACAACAATTCCGCAATTTTGTCTAAGATATCTAAACTAGTACCAAAGTAAATGTATCAAGTAAATTATTTTGAAACACCCTGTATAGAAAATTATGTAAAGCGATAAAAGAATTTTATCACAAAAATTAAGCAATTTTGTCTAAGGTATCTTAATACCAAAATAAATGTATCAAGTCAATTACTTTGAAACACCCTGTATATAAAATTAAGTAAAACAATAATATTTATAGAAGAATTTTATCACAATAATTGCACAATTTTGTATAAAATATTTAAACTAGTACCAAAGTAAATGTATCAGTCCAATTATTTTGAAACACTCTGTATATAAACTTATGTTAATCGATAATATATATAAATGAATTTTATCACAACAATTGCAAAATTTTGTCTAAAAAATCAAAACTACTGCTTAAGTAAATTTGACCTGTATACAACACAAAAAAACAAAAAAACTTCTCTTTCTTTAGGTGCGTCTCCGATCGGAGATTTGCTATCATCATAGCTATTCGGATATTATTGACTGCAGTGCGGAATAGCTGAGTGTTGCTACATCCAAGGGTCTGGATTTTTGAGCCACGAGGCCCTACGACTGCCAATATTTTTTATTTTACATATATTTATTACTACAATTATTTATTTTTGTCAGGAAACTATCAAAACTTAGCAAGTCGATCAAAACATTTCTTTTGAAACACCCTGTATTCGTTATATAAATCAATACTATTTATTAAAAGCAACTTGGCTACAAAAACCCAAAATTGTTTAAAAAAATCTAAACTAGTAACAAAATAATTGCATTAACTCGTTTTTTTAAACACCCTGTATAATATATAAAATTAAAACTGTATACGTACAACATTTCTTAGTTATGTTTGAAAATAATTAAAACTTGTAACAAAACAATTTTATCAAAACAATTATTTTGAAACACCCTTTATAAATTATAAGTCAATGGTATTTGTAAAAGAATTTTATCACAAAAATAGCTCAATTTTAGACAAAATATGTTAAAACCAGCATCAAAATAAATGTATTAATGAATTGCTTTGAAACACCCTCTATATAAAATTATGCTAATCAATATTATTTATAAAAATATTTTATCACGACAATTGCCTATTTTGTCTAAAAAATCAAATTGAGTACAAATATAAACAAATGTGTTAAGTCAATTTGAAACACCCTGTATCTAATATATAAACAATTTTTTTTTCATATTTTTTGTCTGGAAACAATCAAAACATCTAACAAAACAATTATATCATGACAATTTATTTTCAACACCCTGTATAATTTATATAAATTAATAGTATTTATAAAACTGTTTTATCACACAATTGAATATTTTGTCTAAAAATCAAATTTAATACCAAAATAAATAAATGTATTAGGTCAATTACTTTGAAACGCCCTATATATAATGTATAAATAAAATATAAATTTGCGCATAATTTACCACTGCGATTTCATATTTTTGTCCGGAAACAATCAACACTTCCAACAAAACAATTATACAAGACAATTATTTTGGAACATCCTGTATAACTTATGTAAATTAATAGTATTTAGAAAAATATTTTATCACAAGAATTGCCTATTTTGTCTAAAAAATCAAATTTAGTACCAAAATAAATAAATTTATAAGATCAATTATTTTAGAACATCCTGTATATAATACATATAAAAAATACAAAATTGCGCATATTTTACCACCGCCATTTCATATTTTTCTCTGAAAACAATCAAAACTTCTAACAAAACAATTGTATAAAGACAATTATTTTGAAACACCTTGTATATCGTATGTAAATTTAAAGTATTTTTAAAAATAGTTTATCACAATTACCTATTTTGTCTAACAAATCAAATTTAGGACCAAAATAAATGAATGCATCAATTCAATTATTTTGAAACACCCTGTATGTAATACATAAACAAAATAAAAATTTGCGCATAATTTACCACTATGATTTCATATTTTTGCTTAGAAACAATAAAAACTTCTAGCAAAACAATTGTTATAGAACACCCTGTATAACTTATGTAAATTAATAGTATTTATAAAAATATTTAATCACAGCAATTGCCTATTTTGTCTAAAAAATCAAATTTAATACCAAAATAAATACATGCATTAAGTCAATCATTTTGGAACGCCCTGTATATAATACATAAATAAAATAAAAATTTCCGCATAATTTACCAATACGATTTCATATTTTTGGCTAGTAACAATAAAAACTGCTGACAAAACAATTATTTTGGAACACCCTGCATAACTTATGTAAATTAATAGTATTTATAAAAATATTTTATCACGACAATTGCGTATTTTGTCTAAAAAATCAAATTTAGTATCAAAATGAATAATTGTATAAAGTCAATTATTTTGGAACACCCTGTATATAATACATAAATAAAATAAAAATTTGCGCATAATTTACCAGTTCTATCTATGTTCCAAAATAATTGTCTTGATACAATTGTTTTGTTGGAAGTTTTTATTGTTTTTAGACAAAAACATGAAATCGCAGTCATGTTTTTGTCTAAAAACAATAAAAACTTCCAACAAAACAATTGTATCAAGACAATTATTTTGGAACATAGATAGAACTTATATAGAATTTATATAAAAAATATTACAAAATTTGCCTAATTTTTGACAAAATAGGTCAAAACCAACTCCAAATTAAATGTATCAAGTCAACCATTTTTTAAACACCCTGTATAAAAAAAGATCAAATTAAAAGTATTTGTACACGTAATTTGACAACTATTACTTAACAGTGCATAAAAGGCAAAACTTGCAGAAAATAATCAAATTTATAAAAGCAATTATTTTAAAACATCCTGTATAAAGAAAATGAAAGTGTGCTTGGATCACATACCAGAAGTAAAATTTTGGTTAGAACTACATTTTTTTATTAAATTTCCAATAACAAATTACTCATATTATAAATTCTTAACAATACCTGCAACCCACGACGTGCGACCCATAACCCGTGACTAGCAACCCAAGATACCAAGAACGGTAGGCCACAAACAACCCGCAATGGAAACCTGGGACCCATAACCACAGCTCACAACCACAACCCAAGACGCACAACCCAAAACCCACGACCTACAACCCAAGGTCCAAGATATAAGGTCCAAATTCCAAGTCTAAGGTCGCTGTAGAAATTACAAATCAATGGTATTTGTAAAAGAATTTTATTACAAAAATTGGGCAATTTTTCACAAAATATGTTAAAACCAGCATCAAAATAAATGTATTAATCAATTGCTTTGAAACATCTTCAAAATCCACGACTTACAAGCTAAGGTACAAGTTATAAGTTCCAAATTCCAAGGTTCAAACTCCAAAGTCTAAGGTCAAAAGTCTAAGGTCAAAAGTCTAAAATCAAAAGTCTAAGGTCAAAAGTCTGAGGTCAAAAGTCTATGGTCAAAAATCAAATGTCCAAGGTCGAAGGTTAAAAGTCCAGGATCCAAGGTACAAGGTCCAAGGTCTAAGGTCTAATGTTCTACGTTGTAAGTTCTAGGTCCAAAGTCTAAAGTCAAAAGTCCCAAGTCTAAAGTTCCAAATCCAAATTCAAGGTTAAAGGTTCAAGATTAGAGGTTCAAGGTTTAAGGTTTAGGGTCCAAAATCCAAGATATATATAAATATATATATATATATATATAAAAGATTTTTATCACATAAATTGCCCAATTTTTGACAAAATATGTTAAAACCAGCGCCAAAATAAATGTATTAATCAATTGCTTTGAAACACCCTACATATAAAATTATGCAAACAAATAATATTTATAAAAATATTTTATCACGACAATTGCCTATTTTGTCTAAAAAATCAAATTTAGTACGAAAATAAATAAATGTATCAAGTCAATTATTTTGGTACGTCCTGTATATAATACGACGAAAATAAATAAAAGTATCAAGTCAATTATTTTGGTACGTCCTGTATATAATACATAAATAAAATAATTTATCACTACACTACCACAAGTTCCAAGGTCCAACGTTCAAGGTCCAAGGTCCAAGATCCAAGGTGTAAAGTTTAAGTTCCAAAATCCAAGGTCTAAGGTGTAAGGTCCAAGGTCCAAGGTCCAAGGCCCGAGGTCCAAAGCCCATGGTCCGAGATCCAAGGTCCAAATTCCAAGGTAAAAGATCCAAGGTACAAGGTCTAAAGCCCAAGGTCTAAGGTGCAAAGTTCAAGGAACAAGGTCCGAGGCCCAAGATCCAAGGTCCAAGGTTGGAGATTAAAGGTCCAAGGACAAAGATCTAAGGTCCAACGGTCCACGGTCCACGGTTTACAATTCAGCATTTATTTTAAATTTGCGACACCCGATTCTAGACCCACAATCCACGTTACAAGACTCACGAACAACATCTCATGATCCAAGACTCGTGACCGACAACCCGCGATGAACAGCCGACGACCCCAAAGATGTCAAAAATAATCGCGATGACTATCATTATATTATTATATTAATAAAAAAAATTCGATTACTTATAGTAGCATTTTTAGCCAAAACTCTTTATTGGCGACGTATGCGCTGAAGAAATTCAGATCAACAATGCTGCCGACAAAGAAATGTAAATTTGTAATAACAAGCTGGGACATCAATTCTGTGCAGGTACAATTATTACATTTTATCAATCTTTTCTAATAATTTATGCTACGGCAGCACTAGTTAGTTGTTAATTGCAAACAAATTGATACTTTACCATTTTTGACATTCAGAACGCAACGAACACTCGAACTACTTTGCACAATATTGTCAATACGTATTAAATTCACGCGGTACCAGCAGTAACAGTCCAAATCATTAAAATGAATTCAATTAAAAGAATAAATTATATGAGGTCATGTTTACAAAATCATCTGAGATGTAAGCAAACACTAACTACTACATTGATGGCTGCACTGAATGACAGTTGGCAGCACACTTCACTGCAGTGAACCAAATTAATTTGCAGATGGCGGATTTAATCAGTGCTGTGATAAATCAAATAAAATGCGACTGGAAAGGACGAATTGGGGCAAACGAAAGGTAATTCCACATTTTTTAATTGTATACGAATGATCTCGACAGGTATTTAAGCGGCCTGCAGTGAATTAATTAAGAAAAAATTTAATCGCATTATATGTATTTTGCATAGGAATTTGCATTAGTTTTATTTATGAAACGGGTAAATCTGCTGACAGCGCAGAGGAATAAATTCCTCTGTAAAAGCCATTTCTTGTCTATTTTATGCAAATATTACAATAATATATTATTCTAGCTATAAAGCTATAGGGAACGCATTGAACAAGACAATTGTTTAATTTTACAGCGGACCTTTCACAATATAAATGATTTCCGTTAGTTTCCAGCGTAAATGTTAAACAAATATGGGCAGTTCATAAAGACAATCAATTGCGTATTTAATAGTAGTGTTGTTTGATATATAATGCGGTTATTTGTGAGTTTAATAACGGCCATAAAATTGTTATCAAACGTAGTAGTTGGAACAATAAAATCAAGTACAATGTTCATTTCGTCCAAACAATGCTATTTATAAATATAATAAAAATAGAATATGAAAAGCAATTCTCAAATGATATATTTAAAGAAACCTCGCAACTAACTCATCAAAGTCAAAAAGCCAATAAGATTAAATTAAATTTGAGATGGAAAATTTTCGAATATAATTACATTCCGATGGTTCGTGATAAATAACAAAAGTGACAATCATCGTCGTCTTCGCCGAAATGAAAATGTAACGCATGAGCCTCGCTTAAGTCCCGCTTTGTAATTGATGCCTCCCCCGCTATAATATAATGCGAGGTGAAGCCAGTTTAAGTCAGACGGTACCGACAGTTAGTTCGAAGAAAACGTGACCACAATCTAGCAGTTTCCCAAGCCCTCCAGAAGTTTGTTATTAGTGTTGTTTGGTTGGGAACCAATCAGCGGAAGCTTTGTGTGTATGTGTGCGCGTTTTAGCGAAAGCCGATTATACTCTAAAGTTCTCATGCGACTCGTCCCGTTAAATCATTTGTAATTAACGGCGACAATAGAAATTGGCCGGTGCAATATTGTGTAATTACGATCAATACTTCAATAGATGTTTGTTTGCAATTTGCAATATTTTGTTATACAGATGCTCTATTGCATTGTATATTAATTAATATTCGAATAAAACTGCGCAAAACGTAATCTCATTAGCATTTTACAACATTTATTTCAAATTTTATATTAGCCGAATCTTGCTAAATAAAATCAAATTTGTTCGTAAACTTTTTACGATTTCGAAAATTTTACGAAAAAAAATTAGTAATATTAACAAAAGTCGAATAAGAAAATGTGGGTGTGATTTGATAACTTAGCAAAAATGAAACTTTGATTACATTTTTTAAGTAAAACTTCTATGGGGGAGGTTTTTAAGGTCAAATTTAGCGTCACGCGTATCTATATCAGTTCCACTCACCGATTTTTTATCTTCCCCATTTTTCTTGACGCGGTAAATACATTAAAATTTTGAGGCAAAAGAAAAAGAAGATTTACATCTGTTTTTTCTTTCGCCTAAATTTGAAACAATTTAAAGAAGATGTAAATCTTCTTTTTCTTTCGCCTCGAAATTTTATATAATGAGTCGAATTGAGTTGGATCAAATTCAATATAAACAAATCAAATTTGACAAGTTAATTGTTGATATTTCAGAAAATCGGGACAAAACAAAAAATATTTCGAGGGGGACATCTTTTCACACAGTTCACTTTCCCCCTCCCTTCCAACAAGCACCTTTCAATTTTTTTATACAGACTAACTCACTTGTGACACCTCATTTGAAAGGTCCTAATGTTAGTCATTTATCTGTGCATTTGTTTAATTTTTTTAAATACATATTTTTTCCCTACAAATTAATATAAAATTAGTATAATTACTAATTTTATATAAAATTAGTATAATTACTAATTTTATATTAATTTGGAGAACGAAACATTTGAAAACCCAGAACCACGTCAATTTTTATATTGGAGAGAGAATCATTTGACATATTGTTGAACTGTACTAAAAAAATTTATAAAAACATTATATAATTTTATATAAATTTAGAGAACAAATCATTTGAAAACCCAAAACCACGTCAATTTTTATATTGGAGAGAACATCATTTGATATATTGTTACCTATACTCAATTTTTTTTAAGAATTATTCAAAAAATTTAAAAAAAAATTATTAACAAAAAAAAAATTAGAAGTAGAAATAGAAGCGGACACACATGTCAAGTGTCTGACCTAACATAACCTAACCATTTAAAAATAAAATTTTACACGTTTCAAGGTTTTTAAATATTTTTCTTATTACAAATTATTCCGAACAATAATTATTTAAGACTGCACATTTTTAAAAAATATAAAAATTTGCACAGCTGAATTACTGGCAAAGAGACCTTTTAAATGAGTGGCCACAAAGTAAGTAATTCATTTTAGAATGTTTGAAAGATGTTTGTTGGGGCGTAGGCGGAATGTGACAGACATGTCAACTATATGTCAAGAGATGTCCCACTCAAATTAGAAATTAACGTGTTTAAGGATATTTTTTTTTTAGTTTTGTCTCGACTACATGTTCAATACTCAACTTCAGTATCTCAAGTGGTAGAATATTGGACATGTTCAATACTCAACTTTAGTAGCTCAATTGGTAGAATATTGGACATGATCAATACTCAACTTCGGTAGCGCAATTGGTAGAGTATTGGACATATAATCCAAAGGTTGTGTGTTCGATCCCCATCCGAGGTAAATCTTTGCAACATTTATTTTAAAAATTAGTAATGGCGTAGTAATTATTTAATAATATTATAATTTCAGGTAGAGAAAGGTTTAATTTATAATTCCTTGATAACACAACAGTCGGGAGGGTGGATTAATAAAAGTATGATTTATTAAACAAATTGCACTTATTTTTATATCTTTAGTTTTTGTATTAAAGTATGTTCAATAACTTTGGAAAAAGTATTGCATGTATGGGGCAGTGGTTAACAATCTGGGGTGCTCCGCATGCTGATGTGGAACAGGGGAGGCGATAAACAAAGAAAAAGATGTTGGACATATAATCCAAGAGTTTTGAGTTCGATCCCCATCCGAGGTAAATTTTTGCAACATTTATTTTAAAATTTAGTAATGGCGTAGTAATTATTTAATAATATCCTAATTTCAAGTAGAAAAAGGTTTAATTTATAATTTCTTGATAACAAAACAGTCGGGAGGGTGGATTAATAAAAGCATGTTTTATTAAACAAATTGCACTTATCTTTATTGTTCGTTTTTTTATTAAAGTATGTTTAATAACTTTGGAAAATGTATTGCATATATGGGGCAGTGGGTAACAAACTGGTGTGCGCCGTATGTCGATATGGGATAAGTAGGAGGGTGGGGGGAATAAATAAAGAAAAAAATGTTGGAGATGTAATCCAAACGTCCGGGGTTTACAAACGGTGTGCGCCGTTAGTTGACGGAGAACAAGGGGGCAGAAAAATGAAGAAAAATAATTGTTGGACATGTAATCCAAGAGTTGTGGGTTCGATCCCAATCCAAGGTGAATTTTTAAAACATTCATTTTAAAATGGAGTAATTGCATAGTAATTATTTAATAATATCTTTATTTCAAGTAGAGAAAGGTTTAATTTATAATTCCTTGATAACACAACAGTCGCTAGGGTGGGTGGTCCACCACGATATTAACTACTGGTTTATATCATTTACTAATGTAAACCACCCGCAACTATTGTATAATCAAACACTTGGATATTTACCCACCTAAGATGATCCCAAAAATAGAATAAATGGAGAAAGGAATCATTTTAAATTTTTTGATAACACAACAGTCGGGTTTGTGGGTGGGTTACAACAGTATTAACTACTAGTCTATATTATTAACTTTTCTAAGCAACAACCCGATCAGTGGGTGTGTGGGTCACCACGGTATTAATTACTGGTTCATATTAACCTAACCTAACCTAACCTAACCTAACCTACCTACTCGCTACTGTGTAATAAAAAAATTGATACTCAAACCACCTAAGAAAGATGATTCTAAAATTGGAATTAGTTGAGAAAAGTATAATTTCTAATTCTTTGATTACGCAGCGGTCAAGCGAAGGTGCGTCACAACAGTATTAACTACTGGTCCATATTTGTAACTTTTTGTAATTTATAAGCCACAACCCGCTCAGTGAGTGGGTGGGTTACCACGATATTAATAACATGTTTATTATTTTTGCAACCCACCTACCCGCCCGCCCATGTGAAATCAAAAGATTGGATATTCAATCCATAGAAGATTATATTAAAAATAATAATAAGTAGAGAAAAGTTTAATTTGCAATTCTTTGATGACGCAACAGTCTAGAGGGGGGCTGTGTCACAACGGTATTTACTACTGCTCCATATTATTTACTTTTGTAACCCACCCACCCGAAGTGATCATAAAATTGGAAATTGGAATAAGTAGAAAGAATTCATTTCCCATTCATTGATAACGCATCAGATGGGCGGGTTACTAATTACTGGTTCATTATTTACTTTTGCGCACCACCCAACCATTATGTAATAAAAAATTGGATATTCAACCCATCTAAGATGATCTCAAAATTAAATAAGGTTTAATTTCCAATTCCTTGATAAAACAACAGTTGGGCGGTTGTGTGAGTTACAACAATATTAACTACTAGTCCATATCATTTACTTTTTTGTGACCTACCCACCCACCCAGATATTGTGTAATAAATAATAGGATATTCAACCAATATATAAGTAAAAAAGAGTTTAATTTCCAATTTTTTAATAACGAAACAATCGGGCGGGTTGATGAGTCACTACAGTATTAACTACTGGTCGATATTATTTACTTTTGTAACCAATACCCAACTGCACAGCTAATGTGTAATCAAGAAATTGGATATTCAACCCACCTAAGGTGATCTTAAAATTGGAGTAAGTAAAGAAAGGTTTAATTTCCTATTCCTTGACAACACAACAGTTGGGCGGGTGGATCGGTCACAACAATATTAACTACTAGTCCATATCATTTAATTGTAACCTAACCACCCGCTCAGCTATTGTTTAATAAAATTTAAAATGTTCATAACTTTTGAAAATGTATGCATATATTTGACAGTGGTCAACAAACTGGGGTTTTCTATGGGACGGAGAAGGAGGGGGGGAACAAATAAATTTAAAAAAGTCACCAATAAGTCTTAATCATTTGTATTCGGTCAACTCCCAAAAAACAAAAATAAGTCCTTACAATTATTATTCTCATAAGGACAATGAAGGTCCCCCCAGTATTAACTGTTCAACTTCACATTTTGGTATTTTGCGCAAAATAAATTTAAGGTAAAAAACCTGACGCGAAACAGAGAATATCGAGTATTGTTGCTTTACACTATGTATACATAAGCCAGTATCGTTGCATCGTATTTTAATCTCTCTCTTACTTATATGCACAGCCACTCATTTACACTCGCTCACTATATTCAGCAAAAATGAAACACTTTTTAGCAACGCGTGGTTGCTAAAAAGTTTTAGTTAAAAAATAAACGAAATAAATCAATCAAACATTTTATATTTCTTAAATTATTTAGTATTAATAGATAAAATAAGATAATAATTGATTATTATATTGCGTCAAATAGTGATTACTAGTAGCTTCATTAACGTTGAAATAGATTTGGTGGAAAATGTTATTTTATAAATTCCTGCAAAATGTATAAAAATTGAGTTGATGATGTCTAATCAGTATTTCACAGCTGATTTATGCAACTGCTCCGGCCAAAATTCACAACGTCAACCGGAATTAAGCCAACGGAGACGAATTATTTATTAACTCTCCCAATTTGAATATTTAATATTCTTATACAAGCAAGTTTCCATCTTGCATCTTTTAAC
>JARJEC010053784.1:0-12365 GCA_030264575.1 Tachinus sp. AB-2021 | reverse complement strand
TTTTTAGTAATCTGATCCCTTCGCTTCCTCTGGTAATCCTTATCGAACGTCAATGCGGCGACACCTTTACCCATGGCTCCGGTAATGCGAGAGACTGCGCCGGCCGCTCCGCCCACCGTATGGCCAAACAAGCTGGCGACACCCAACATTAAACCTTCAGCGAATTCACCCGGGCCTTGAATCGCTCCCTTAAAAAATTAATATAAAAAACGTTAAAGATCAATTATTCCTCGCTCACCTGGAAAGGTTCATAGAACAAATCCTCGACACCCTTGGTGAGGCCGAGCACGAGACCGTAAGGATTGCCCAGGACGTCCAGTCCCAGCACGAGCACGTAAAATTGTTTAACAGTCTGTCCCAAATAATGGGTGGTGGCCTCGCTGATCAATTGCCGCTGTGTCAAGAAGGAATATTCCCGTTGGAAGAAGGCCAATCTAAATCGTATAAATAAATTTAACACGTAATAAAATTAATCGAACGATTACTTAAATATGACGTCCTGCAAATCCGTGAGAGTAACACCGATGCCCTGCAGGAGAACGCTCAAGAATACAGGCATGTTGGAAATTCCGGTGTCGTTGCCGGACACCATGGAAAAGCTGACGTGTATTTTAAGCGGGGAGAAATGTAAAAGATCGTAAAAGCTTTTCTGTTCCTGGATCGAATGGCTGCAGACGAGCTGATAGAGGGGCTGATCGGCAACGTTTTTGTCGGCGAGGAATTTATCTTTCTGAAATAATTAAAATTAGCTCGACCCCTCATAGGCATTCTCAAATACGGACCTCTTCCTGTTCGTTTTTTAGGGTCGTGTCGATTATTTCCATGAGGGAATTTATAAATCCGAGATCCACTTTAACGTGGAACTCCTGTATGAGCACCTTGAAATACTTGAACTGACGTATCTGGCTGTTTTTAATCAACAATTGCACCACGCTCACTTCGGCGAACGGTTTGTGTGCTGAAATTATGGGAGTTATTAAAGGTATTAAAAAAACGAGTAAAATAATTACCGTTAATAGCGATGGATATGGATTTGGGCGGCGGTACGGGTGCCAAGAGCACCGGGAACGTACAATCGTACAGCTGATTGTCGACTTGCAATCGATTGATTTTTGCGTGCAGTTGCATCTGGTGCTGGCTGGTTTTCATTTGCAGCCACAGACCGGTTTGGAAGCGCCGCCTTATTCTACGCTTGTGCGGCTTTATCATAATATTATCAGCAAAATTAACTTCCATTTGATCGATGATTTTATTGACCTTGGTTGACGTGGATTCCTCGAGGACGCTTACCTGGTATGCCTTCTCCAAAGCCATGTTATCCTTGGTGCTCACCTGCTTAAAGCGTTTCGAATTAAATTTCGAGGCTTCCCAAACTATGCCCGTGCTCGCTATGCCGATGTACAGAATTTCCTGCCGCTTGATGTTGTTTACGATCGACAATCCCACGCCGTAAATCGACACCGTTATTTCCCTGTCGATGATTTCGATCTCTTTCGAGGCCTGCGCGCTCTCGGCCACCGACATGTCCGAAGTGAACAGCAAAACGCGTTGCATGCCGTCTAAAAACGACACCCAGTACACCCTTTCGGAGACCGTTATCGCATACTCGCCGAAATTATCTTTGCGCAAATCATCCTCCAATTCTTCTTTATATCCTCCTTCCCATACCAAAATACGTTGCGCCGACGGGTTATCCCACGTGTAATACATATTGCTATCGGCCGGCAAATTCCTGCAATTTATTAAATTTTAACGAATTACGTTATTCGATTTGGTTGAAAAATTTACTTAATATTAACAGATTCCTTTTCCCAAAGATTCATCGTATATCGCGTGTTGTTGATGATCAACGCCGGAGCCATACCGGTATCGTACAATGCAAGATTTATGTAAATCGCCCCCTCAGTTAATTGTATGTCGACGTTTATTCCGCCATACTGAAACGGCATTTATTTAAAATTAAAATAAACAGACGATTGCTGTAAAAGAATGATTATTTAACCTTGTTTTTCAATTTCAAAAGTGTAGTGTGGCTTTCGGTGAACAAAAACGGAGCGGTCATTTCATGCGAGTCGCTCATCCTCAACTTGATCAGTTTGTCGTCTTTCTCGCTGCCCGGCCACAGGGCACAGCACGCTTTCGCGTCGATCGTTATCCACGGATCGGCCGGCCGCTCCAACTCCTGACATTCCAGTTGCACGGAAGTGTTGTTGATGATGACGTAGTAAGGCGTGAAAGTGATCTGCTTGGTCAGGCCGTTGTAGGTCAACTTGTTGCTGACGCCGATCTGAAAATAATCGTTAAAACGAAACCGATCGACAATCCTTTCAATCCGGAGACGATACCTGATATATTTTTTCGTTTGATGTGCAAACGACGACGCCGGACGAACCGGCCACGTCGATGGAAAATTTGTCGGACCACTCTCCCTGGTCGACGCGCACGCAGGCCTTTTTCTTGCCGAAAAAGTTTTTCGCGTTGAAGGAGAACAGCACGGGCCCCTTGAAGAACGGAGGATGATGGATGATGTTCAGATTTTCGTCGGAATCCTGTAAATTATTTTAATAAGAAATATTTCAAAGCCGCAAGAGATTAATAATCGTTTTACAATATATTATAATCTTTCCCCTCTGACAATCACAATTAAAATATATAACCAAACCTCACATTTGTACTTGATAAATAACAATTTTGAATTATTTGCATTAAATAAAATTAATCAAAGCAGTAAGATTATGATATTAAATTAAATAAAAAAAAAAATGTAACCTAACCTAACCATAAAACTTCAAAACAACAAAACTATGCAGAAAAAATAATTTAGAGAATAAGAGAGGCTATGAAACCATTTGAAGGTCATACCGTGTCCAATTCTCTTTCTTTGTTAACAATACGCAAAATAAAACTCATTAAAGCAATAAAAGCGTTTTTCTATTAGTAGATACAATTGGGTTATGCAGTGAATACCTTTAGGGGGCTGCCGGAGGATTCGTTTTTCTCCGTTTTTTTAGATTTCTAAAATTACCAGGGAAAAATTTGAAATTTTATTCACCGACATGAAGCAAACGACAAAGATAATACTTAACTCACCCGATAGCTCAAAACAAGACCGGTTTTGTTCATCATCCAGAACGGACAGTACAGCGACATGATAAACGTTCCCGCTTGATTGAGCAGATGCATGCCCAGATCTAAAGACACTTTGAGGACACTATCATAGCTGTTGAATGTCCATACCGAGAACTGCGGAGGATTCGCCGCAATGTCTGAACGACACGACCATTCTTTCTCCAAATAATCCGGCAGCTGTAACACCATTCTTGTCAGTTACAATTGCTAGATGTTCATTTACTCACCCTTATAACAACGTAAGATTTTCCCGGCTCAACATTGGGTATTTCAATACTATCTCCGGGCGATAACCTAATCTCGTTTTGGATGTGCTGCGATATCAACACGATATTGATCGGAAGACAATTTTTAAGGATGACAGCGGGCCGCAAATAGATATTATAAACCGTACTGGCCATCGTGTACTTGCTGGTGCATTCCGAAAACACCTGCGACATTTCACCAATCGCCTAAAACATGATCGGATTAAAATAAAAACGAAAATATATTAACAACGACATCATACTCGAATGACGAAAAAATCGTCCGCCGCTATTTTCGAGGAGCACGTCAGGTTCTTATTGACTGCCACATTTAGCTGCAAATCTTTCCAAAGGTACGGAGTTCTAGTGACGGAATAGTTGTTGACGGAAAAGAACAGTTCGCTCGTCGGGGAATAAACGGCTTTCATCGGGACGTGCATGATGCATCTGGGTTGGATCGTGGAGATGAATTCGAGCTCGTTGCCACTGTCTCGCATGTAATATGTATCAACAGGTATGTTGAACGTGTTGTGGATCTGAGATGAAAAAACAAACTAAACTTAAGATAAAATTCTGAAAAATATTTGTTACCCGTAGTATGCTGCTCAATGTTATTATGGTAACACCGTTTTCGACTGTCACCGATGATATTAGACCCCAGTTGATGCCCCGATGTTTTAAGGGGAAATACCTGGTATCGGCTTTCATGATGGGCAGCATGAGTTGCATGTCGCTCATCTGCGGCACCAAAACGTGCAAATATCTCTCGTCGCTTACATTGTCCGTATTGGGCAATAACAATTCCGTGACGTTTTTCAAATGAATGATCTCGTCGTCCAAATAATCCAGATAGACTTCTGCGCCGTTTTTCAGGTGCGCCTTATCCGCATTCGGTTCTCCCAACAAAACCAAGGAAGACTGCTCAATCAGCAGTATTATTTCCAAGCCGGTCGCATTGACGATCTTAAATTGGGCCTCGATTTGATCGACGAACATCGGGTCCTTGTTGATGGCCTTCGCTAACATCTTCGATAAATCGGAGAAGACGTCCAGCAAAGTTTTGGTTACGGTCAATTCCAAATTGTTGGAACTGGAAATGTCGATGGTCATCGCCGGCTGCATGGCGTTCGATTCGATTTCATTTTCGGAGATCATCGATTGTTCTTCCGCATCGTTCATCGCCACCTCCAAACGGATCTCCCAAGGTTTGTGCTCTCTCAAGCCGGTCGATTCGTCCATCATCATAACCGGTTCGATTAGTGGTTCCCAGAGCGCAAGCAAACTATTGTAGTAGGCCATCACCAATGTCAAAGAAGCCTCAATCGTTAACTGAAATAATACAAGCATAAATGCTTCATTTACTGAAAATGCTATTTTAAAATACGTTACCTGCGAACTCCAATTTGTAACTTTGCCCTGAAAACGCGATTCCAATATAATCATCGGGAAGGTCTTGTTGCCGACGCCGGCTTCAAATGTGCAGATGATCGACGGCATCGTTAAAATGCACATCTCCTGTTTGCCGCGTGTCGTTTGGTTCTTCATTGTCGGAAAGTTGAAATCCAAAGCTTCATGTACATCTGCAAATCAAATAAAATGCGCATATTATAAGTTACACTGCACTGCGAAATGCGTACCGTAATTTTTCAAAAACCAAAAATCTTCTTCATTCGTCACATTCATGTTCCACATATTGGAGTAATCGATTTTCTTCACGGCTTTGCCATCGTCTCCGGCAGTCGAGGCCGATAGTGATAACATGATATTATTCAACAATTCGATGGTGTATATAGACACACAGATGCGAATATCGGTTACGATTACCTGGAAAAAAAAAAACAATATATTGATCTATTTTGCACGGATTAAATTAAATTAAATCACTTCAATGTGCATTCCCTTCCCTTCGGGTGTCGACCCGGCCACTGTGATGGTAATAGGTTGCAGCACGTCATTCCTCGTCTTCTCCCGCAAATTCGGATCGAAAATGCAGGTGTACATTTGAAAATCGTTGATAAAACCGGAAATCGACACCTGGTCAAAGAACAGACGCAGTTTAACCACACCTTCAAACTGTAAAAATCAATTGATTAGCTTGCACAAATTATTTTTAATTTAATTTAATTACGTTCAATATCAACGCTTTGCTGTTAATGGTGTCCATGTGTTCGACTAGTATTATATTGGGTTTTTCCAGTTTCAAAGCAACCGTTAGCATTTTGTTGTTGTCTTCGACTTGGACGGGTTTGACGGGAGCGGCGGCCTGGACCGTTTTGATTTCTTTCACGTTGGAGTTTTTGTCTATGGCGCTCGAGAAAAATGCGTTTAATTTGAGCATGTACTCAACGGACAATATGAAAGTGAAGCTGTAGATGCGAACGTCGACTGCAAAAAAAAAAAAACGATTCGCAATTTTGCAGATTGGTGCGAAATTAAGACCTACTGAATATGTCCCTTTTTTTCTGTTGGAAAGTGACGTCGATCATGTTCCGCGTCGCCGAGCCGAGCTTCTCGACGCCCGCATCGTCTTCGGCTGCCCTGCCGAATAAAATGTTGATCTTGTCCTCTCTGCCCGGCCTTTTATCGATCAGCAGGCAATCGACGAGCAACAGCGCGTTCGAAATTGAATTGTTCGAAAGCATGCGACCGCGGATCGCCAAACCTTCCAATGCCAATTCGGCCAGACCGATCTCCGTAGTTTCTTTTGATTCGTCCTGAAATTTTGTTATTTATATATATTCGTCAATTTGATAATTGGCGACACCTTTTATGTTAAAGTAAATAAAGAAATAGTAGAATGGAAAATTTTAAACTTGCCTCCAAACTGGTAAACAAGTTAATTTTAAACGACTTCATGAAGAAATTCCACCGCAGCATTGTAGTCAAGTTGTGCTCGGAATCGGTGTCGTCGTCGGTGTTCGATTGCTCCGATTCCTGGACTACGTCCACCTTGATATTTTCGGAATCGTTGCTGATTTCGCTATTGCTTGCATTATCTATGTTCATCACCATCTCCAACTGCATATGGGAATCGATGGTGCTTTCCGTCAAGTTTCCGTTGACTATTTTCATGATGGTGCCGTAATCGGCCTCGCTCACGAGCAACTGAAATTTTTACATTTTACAAACTGAAATGAGCGCCACATAAAAATTCACCTGCACAGTATCCAAATTTCCATCAATATTGATGCTCGGTATGGCTTTATACCAGGCGGACAGATTACGTTGAACGGACAAAGTGAATGAAACGGGCTGCAGCATCGTCACACGTTCCGCTATTTTCGAATCGTCCTCCATAATGATCCGACCCAAATTGAGATTGTCCAGTTTCAGAAAGAGTTCGTCGACGACGGCATTATTACCGTTCTCGTTAACGACTTTGAGCTCCTTGAAATTATTCGAAATCATAATGTAGCCCAAATCGATCAACAGTCCCCTGTAACTTTTGGAACTTTCCGGTATGATAATTTCGGGGGCGTTCATCCCAATGTCCAGTCGGATTTTCATGGCCTTCTCGTAAATGTTGGTCATGTTTTCCTTGGCGGATTTCGCCACCTGCTCGGAGGCGGCCATGATGGCCTCGCGGGCCAATTGGAATTGATTGAAAAAATCCTTAAATCAATCGAAACGTAAAAATTGAAATCATCGTACATACATATATATATATCGAAAAACCTACCATCATGTTGGTTATGTAGCTGTTGATGAAGGTGAACCGGATGCATCCGAATTTCGCCTTGATTTTTATATCCTCGCTCGCAATCCGGTTGGATTCATTGTTCAGCGTCATCGCAATGATTATGGCCTTTTCGCCTTCGACTATGGTCAATATCTACGGAAAATTTTGTCATTTGCGAATCGCGTTTAACATTCTATTTACCTTTTTATGTATGGTGTGCACGTTCAGATCGTTAACAACGATATTATCCAAATTTAATTCGATTTTGGTGTAATCGACTTTTAGCATTATGCTGGAATTGATGCCTTCCACCGTGATGCTCGACAGCTGCGAATATTTACTTTCGAAGACGACAGTCAGTTTATTGAATTTGGCCTGCAGCATGAATATGATGATGTGCTTATTTTTGGCGCTCAACTTCACCTTTTCCTGCACTGAAAATTTCATCATTCGATAAATAATTAATCGATTTGAAAACGAGTTTCAACAACTGCATATTATTATTACTTTTCGATCGAAATTTATGCGAAGAACTGATGGAAATGGAACGTTGCATCCTGAACCGTCTGTGTTTGTCATCATTCATCAGATCCTGCACCTGATTGTTGAATTCGATTCCCTGCTGCATTAATTCCTTTAGCGATTCTTGATGCAATAAAATCTTCATGGACGAGAAGCGCACCTTCATTAGAGACTCGCAGTTCTGGTACATCTCGTGGAAGTGGGGACCTCTCTTGTCCGCCTGCAAAATTATTCAAACCATAAACACGAGCGCATATTTGGTTGCCTATTAAGCTCACCATCAAGAAATTAATGTTGAACAGATAATTCTCGTTTTCCTCCGCCACCGTGCTGACAATGTTCACGTAGCTTGCTTTCAGGAACTGCTGGATGAGGAAATCCTCTAAGGTGACGTCGACGCTCGTGTTGAACGTTTTGATCACAACTTTACTGCTTATCGATTTAAGATTGATCTTGAGAATATCATTAATCGGCGAAGACAATAACTCCTGATGCGATAGCTTTATTTGCAAATCTGCAACGGAAACAATTGGAACGTAACCTTACATTTAAAAAATCATTTACGTTACCTTTCAACACAAAACTCAATTCCAATTTGATCATTTCGACTACACTCTTGCTGACCCTTTTAACGGGCAAAACCGGTAAATCCCTTTCCGGCTCCAAGATTCTGCTAAACAAGGAAGTAGAGCTCGTCGTTCGTACGGACTAAAAATAACACAATCAACACCGATTTAATACAGAACAAATAACCTCACCATCGTGTCCATCTCGGTTTTCTTATTCAGCGGCAAAGAATTCAGCAACGAGAATAACAAGAGCAGCCGGGCATCGGTCGCGTTTATATGCAAGATCGGCAGTTCGCCGTCGATTTTAATCAGGGGCAATTTCGGATCGTCGGTTATAAAACAAGCCATTATATCCACGTGCACGTTTAACGGATTCAACAAGTGCATCGGACTGCTGACGTTTTCGTCGAAAACTTTGCCCCAGTTCTCGTCGCCCTGCGATATCAGAAGCTGTATGTTCGTCAGCTCCAGCCGGAAATGATCGTAACTCTGCGCGATCAAAGTGTCCATGATCTGTTCTCTATCGACGCCCTCGACGTTCAATTCTTTCACGGTTGGCGCGGCGGCGTCGGAATGGATGGAGCATATCGAGAGTTTACCCAAATTGAGGACGATCTGATTTTCGATGCCGGTGTATCGGCCGCCAAACGGGATCAAAACGTACGGGGCGGAAATGTTGATGGAGAGGTCGAGCTTGGCGTGGCGATCGATGACGTGCTGCAAACCAGCCGCCGACATGTCTCTGACGTCGGACACCCTCATGGCCGCCATGTGGTGTATGCTGAAATCGATTTTTATGCAAATTGCTAAATACAACTCGAATGTAGTTTGGCTGTGGCCATATATGTGTTATATATGACTCACGGTAGATTTGGTTTCTAATTCTAAAATTTAAAATACTGGTATGGCCCCGAGACATGTTTGCAATTTTTTGGGCGGCAGTCAACGTGTTAATAAATTACGTAATAACTTACTCGTCCAAAGTCGACTGTTCCACTTTAAATACTTCCACAATGTTCTGTATGGTGACGGCATCGTAAATGATCTTCAGCGGATTGGACGTGATGTGCAGGCGTTGCGCGAACCTCGTATCGAGCGGATTCAATTCGAACACGAGGTTCAACAAATTGCATTCGTTGCTGTCGACCTTGGTGGAGATTATGTTGGGTATTTCGTCGTCCTGCTCCACCCCGAACACATTCAATTTTTCGATGCAAAGCGCCACCCTGTGAAAATTAATACTTACTTTTCTAAAACAGTAAATGTTTCGAGACGCTCACTTTATTCCACTCCTTACGGGCCTCCTTTCCACCTTGCACTTGACGTTTTGCAACTTCGATAGGATGACGGTGCCCATGTTCTGAATGTCGTCGAGTATGCAAATTTCGAAATTGTTCATGTGGAAATTGACTACAGTGTCCGCATACTCGTCGGGATAAGACACCTGCGCCGTATTCTCCTGATAGTCGATCGCTTTAAAAAGCTTTTCTTTTTCCGATGGGGTCATCGCATTTTGAAATTGTTTCACTGTAATGTTACGACAAACGGTAATAATTTGTCATTAAAAACAAAACATCTTACATATGTCGATTGATGATAGGTCGGTATCGGAAACATTGGGAGAGGACCTCCACCAGTCGGAGAACCATCCCTTGGGCTGCCGTTGCTCCCTTATTTTGTCCAGCCGCTCCACTTCCAATTCGATCTGTTCCCTGATCAATACGATGTTGAATATATCCATTTTCTTCTCCATGCCCAGAAGGTTTTCCAATAGATCGGCCGCCGGCTGAAACGCATCATTCATTTCGATCGAAATCGTTGGCAATGTTCAATGTTACCTTTTTGGCCAGCAGCTTATTTTTGTAGCACTCGCCATAGGTACGGCACGTCTCGCGATGTTCCAACATGTGCGCCCAATTCCAGTCGCGGCGTTTCCGCCGAACCTGCGTCTCCAGAACGCAGGTGTAGGCAAATTTCCACCAATCCCTGGCGTTGCCTTTGCATGGCACATCTGGCCTGTACTTACGATACGGCACACCCCTCGACTGATAATTCATCGAATCGACCAACATGACGATATCCTGATATTGGCATTTGGTTATGCCGATGGCAAGTTTCGGTATGATGAGCTCGGCGAGGGCTTTGGGGAACGAGAAGGGGACCTCGTCCTTATCCGGCTTGGGGTTCAGCTTCAAGCGGGCCTCGGAATTGATCGGGCCGAGCACTGAATTTAACAAAATTTAAAAAAACACCTTTTAGGTGTATACAAATAACCCTTACTGTATTTATAATGTTCCGGTTTGGAATCCTTGGTGGCAATGTCGCGCAAAAAAGCGGGGGCTATGTCCTCCTTCGGTAAATTGCAGAACATCTCAGGGTTGCAGTTCCAGTAAACGGACAGACCTTCCAACGAAACCACCTACAAAAATTTGCGATAGCCATGGGGCGAACGGGTCGACAAAAATATAATCACCTTGTAAATTTTCGTGACCATTTCCTGCACGACAGTGGCCACCCAATCCTCGTCGGTCGTCTGCACCGTGAGATTGCTCAACGTTATTCCCATGGCGTACGGCACGTCCGGCTCCTCTTTGTCTTCCTCGTAACGGACGTGTATGTTCGTTATCGAAAGTTGCACGTTTTTGATGATCTGTGTGACGAGCTTCTCGACGAACGTGTCGTCAGTTTTCTTCGTCTCTGCAAACGTAACGAATGATTCTCGGAAAATTTCGTTTGTTAAAATAAAACCTTTTTGTTGCTTCTTCGTGTTCTCGATCTGATTCAATTTATGCTGCTTGACGTCGAAATTGCGTTTCTCCTCTTTTTCCGCACTGTACTTGACCTGATTGTTGGGTTTGACGAGCACGTAGAGGCCCTCGATCGACGCCTCCACCGACGCCCCGTACAGATTCTTCCATGGTATTTTCAGCACCAATTTATCTGAAACGAATTGTTTTACGACAAAAACAAACGGAATCCCGTGAAATAATCACCCAGACGCCCGTAAACCGTCTGTATCGGCAGATCCAGTTCCGATAGGGCGGACTGCTTCAAGACCAAATTGTTCAAAACGACGTCTCCTGTAAGACAAATTGAATGATTAAATGTCAACAATGGAGGGCCCCAGACATTCGACCATTACAAACAAAATTATTACTTATTGATTCGTAACCGTGGTTAAGGAAATATTTTATTTTGTTTTTAATCAGTTGGTCATTAATTATTAACGATAATCATCGGGCAATAAGCATAAGCAATAAATTCAAAGGAACACTCACAAAATAAATATAAATTTAGAGCAATTTGTACATGGTATGGTTGATAAAAAGCGATACTCAATTGATAAGGACAATTAAAATGAAATAATTGAGATAACAACATATTCATTCCTTCGTGCTTGAGTAATTCAAGCCAGCAATGTAACTATTTCTGCATATGATGTCATTCTATTTTTTTATACAATATATGTATTGAAGTGAGGAAGGAGCATAAGGTCAAATCATGCAGGTTGGTGATATCAATTTGGATCAATTAAAAAGAGTGCTGGACATGTGTGTGTGTGTGCCAGGCAAATGGTACTCACCGCCCCATATTCCCAGCTTCAGTTGATTACTGTTTAAATTTTCAATGTAATCGCCCAGGAAACGATTCAGCACGTCCGTTACGATCGATTCGAATACCATTTTCAATTTTTCAATTCAATAGGGGCCCCCACACGCAAATGGTTTCTATTTTCGTGCCAATCACTGCTTATTTAGCGCGTATGTTTTCGTTAACTCCTCCACACCGCTTCATCTTACGAATTTAGTAGTAATGTTCAATATAAACGTTCTATTAGACAACAATAAATAGAAACACCGACCGACAGCACAGAACGAAACGTTTTCACATGCTGTACGATTGGCTGTCAACAAATTACTGAAAGATAATCTTGTCATGTATCAGGGTTGCCACCACAAAATAAATGTTGCCAACTTTGAAAATACAAAGTATTAATAATTAATAAGTGGCGATTATTGCAGAAAATATACAGTTTAAACGTCTGCTTTTCGCCATACTCTGTATTTTAATATAGAAAAGAAAATGCAAATGATATAATACCATATGATTGGCTTTAATGACACCAACAAAATCAAGTTGAGCAACAGATGTATTATCTTTGCGAATGGGGTTATTAAATTTATGCAGTAAAAAATATTTAGATTGACGTTCAATTGCACG
>JARJEC010053779.1:0-14441 GCA_030264575.1 Tachinus sp. AB-2021 | reverse complement strand
TATTCAAGATTTTATATATTAAGAAATTTCACTGTGTCGTATAATAAGTATACATATTGTAGTAAAATAGTAGTCAAATTGCAGATTGTGTATTAAAATAAAAATTTAACAAACATAACCTAAAAATAAAAAATAAACGTAGTTGAGGTTCGGTTTATCAGAAGTGCTAATAACTGGTCTCCCACCTCAACTGTAATTAGTAATACAGCAATTGTATTACTAATTATAGTTATTGTTATATTTATTTTAAAATAACATAAAAAAGTAAACAAAAATAAGAAATATTATAAATTATAATTAACATAAATTCAAATTAATAGCATTTGTCTATCAAAAATATAAATAAACTTATAAATTCCCCCTTATAAGATAAACACGATGAAAATCAGATATTTTTTTATGTAATTTAAAGTAATTTAAAAATAATTGTTCACTATTTATTACTGAAAATGTGAAAATAAAAAACTAAATTTTTACAACAAATACAATTTAGAAAAATTTATTTATAATATTCAACATTTATACATTAATACATACATTATATTAATGGGCAATATAAACTAACATGAAAAAGAACATGAATTTAATTATTTTCTCATTGGTCCATAATTAAAAATTCAGATTATTACACATTTTTTCCACAAATTATAATATGCAATTTATTTTAACAACAAATATTTTTATTTTTATAGTCAACCAGTAAACCTCAAAAAAAAAAATATATATATATATATATATATATAAAATTGATTAAGAGAATTTTTTTTTATTTGCTGCTATAGAGTTCGCTTCCAAACTTGAAACTGCAAAAATTTCCCTGTGCGTAAAGACATAAGGCTGACTTTTTATATCTTGGCTGCTAGTTGTTGAGTTTTTATTTTCATTTTAAATGTTTGAAAAAAACTTTTTTCATATTTTTCAAGGAATACCACTTTTCCCAAACAAAAAAAGTTGCGTTTTTTAAGAGGTGAGGTTTTTAATATTTTCTATCTATAATAATAGATCTATAAAACACTGTTTATTTGAAGGTTTTTTTCATAACTATTATAGATAGACATATATACAATAATGAGAATCGAACCAATAGCAGCTGAGATAAAAATCCACTCAATCTCGTGATGTTGCGGTTTCGAGGCTTGGAAAAGAACCCTATATTAAACTCTCAAAAAATTTTCCTCTTGATCAATTATGCCATTTTTAACTACCTGGCCTATTAACATAAATTTCAAACTTAGAAAAAAACGCATAACTTTTTTCAACGGAGAACATCTACACATGTACTATAAATTACAAGTATGCTGAAATTTATTTTAATCTCTTATACTGGGTATCAAAAAACTGCCAGAGAGGCATATCCAGCATGTTTAGAACTTGGATGGGTAGTAGGACAACTGGTACCATTCGTCATTAGGAAACAATAAAAAAACTTACACATACATACATACATACACAGAAGTGAACGAGATCAAGGTTGATGGCCAGTTAGTTAAAACAAAACAAATATCTACTGGATGTCAAAAACATTAAATTTATATATAAGGTTGGTTTTGACACATTTTTTATACAATTGTCAATTTCATTTACAACTTGGTATTTTTATCATCCACTTATTTTTTGTGTTATACAGAATGACTATAATCTAATTATATAAATTTAATAAAACTTTAACATCAAAATCAGGGTATAATATGTTATCCTTAGCAATTTTAGATGCCATAAACACTAAAATGTGCCGAGTACTTTTATCAGTGTCAAAATAATGTATAAACACAACTCAAAATATTAGGTTGATGCATAAGTTCGTAGCGTTTTTGTTTTCCAAGATAAAAGTCCTTTTGAAACAAATCTGTCTGAGTAATGTCAATGTCATTTTAAAGTCATAGTATCGTTTTATTGAAAACTTCTTGAATTTTTCAATTTGAAGAAAGTTAGGTTAAATAAAATGGAGTGTCAAGTACAAAAAAGAACATATCTTTTTGTTTGAGTTTAACTGAGCAGTTACGGCATCGGAGGTCGCTAGAGCCGTTTGTGCGGAGAAAACGCCATCGTGGAATGTACCGCTCAAAAATGGTTTCCTCGTTTCAAAAAAGAACATTTTGATATGAATGATTCCCATGCTCAGAAAGATGATCCACGTCAACCATAAACAATGCAGGAGAATATATTATTGATTAGTTTATGTATTTTGAGTATTTACAAAATTTAAAAAAACACTACGAACTTATGAATCAACCCAATAAAAATGAACAAGCTGCCAACTAAAACCCATTTTGAGATGGCTCGTACAAGATTCTTATAACTAACAAATTTTTTATCATATCAGTCATAAATGATATATTTACAAATATATAAAATTGCTAAAAAATTTTTGTTTTTTTTTCCTATATGGTCAACATCAACCTTGTATAGAGGAGCAAAACTGGTAGGAGCATACGACATCCATTAAAAGAGTTTAACATAAATTCCCACTCAAGTTGACCACTAAATTGCACAGTGACTATTGGCCTATTTTTGGCCAGAATGTAATTTATTATACAATTTTATCGTACTTACTCAGTTATTTAAGTCACTAATGCAATGAAGTGCAGTATGCAAAACAAGTTCTAAGTTTTTGTATTGAAATTTCTGGACAAGCTAATTTCACATAATGGTAAAATAATGCAATCGTTAAGTAAATGTAAAAATCACTTTAGAGATGACGTTTCAAAGGTAATATTAGCGTATTGATGATTATCGAATTAAATTTGTTTGATTTTGACAAATAAATTATGTTGGTTGAAAACCACACAAGCATGCTAGTCTGAACGTGGTTTCCTAAAGCAACAATTTATCTCAAATATAGTGCAAACTTGTGATAATCATTAATATACATGCGCTGTATTTGTATAAATTATTTCATTAAAAAAAATTAAACGGTTCACCTTTTTATTTATCTATTTATGTAAGTATATCAGTTCTTTAATATTCTCAAATGTTACCAAAGATTATTAATAAAATTGTAAAAGAAAACTGAATGAATATTAAAATTAAAAATTTAAAAATTATATTACGTGCAAAATGGTTATTAATTTTATCACATTAAAAAACACTATCAAACCACTTGGTAGGTATGTCAATTCTTTAAAATCCTCAAACTTTACCAAAAATTATTAATAAAATTATATAAGAAAAGTGAATGAACGTCGACATTAAAACAATTTTGAAGATCATCATCAATATAAAAATTTAATCAGTAAAATTGCCTCTCAGTATATAATCTAATTTTGATTAATTAGGTTACACATTATATATTTTTGATCATACAATGTTACTTGATCACCAGAAAATTAAACTTGTCATATTGTCCACATTTTGATATAAATAAATCGTCATTGTCATGACAACATCGCTAACTCAGTTTGCTCGATTTTACAAAGGACAAAAAACCACTATATAACAACTACATTCACTAGAATTTAAGGAAAGTGTTGTTGCATTCTACTTGGCACAGTAGATTTATTTGATAAAGCTGGAAAACTAAGTTTACCAGCTTGTGCAGAAAATAAATCTGAAGCAATTTACAAAAACTCAATTTGACAAAACACTGAAGTACATGGTGTTGCTGTGACAATGATGAATGCCTTTATTTTGGTAGCACAAATCATTTCCTCAAATAATACAAACAAATAGTTTGATCACAATTAAGTAATTTGGCATCTTTAGTCATTCTTACCATTCAATCATTTTCAAACCACATTTAATAAATAATCGATTAACCATTCCCATGCAGTATATAAGAAAAATAATCTCAGTAAATTTGATTAGGCAGCTCATCTGGAAGCAGCAATGTTGGGACAGCGCGATACTTTAAATTTGTCACATTCTGATTATCCTCGAACTTGGATTCTTCATCAAAGTGTAGAGAACATACTCTATAATTGTGAACTTTTGTTGGTTCTATATCAAAAAGATCTATCCGGCCTGTAGATTTGATCCACTGAATGCGAAGCTGGTGATAAATATAAATAAAGATAGATAAGATGATATAGACAATGCAAAACAATAATTACTACATACTTCTTGTTCCCGGGGAAAACGATAATATTTGATACCATTTTTATTACCGCGTGATTTACAACCTCTTACTGCACAATTATTCACCATTTCTATCAATGATCTTAATTAGTAGATGGATAATTTTCACAAAAATAACTTGGTTTTTATAGTAAATGAAAATGGCAATAATTATTTTTATTTTAAGAAACTTCTTCAGTAAAGCCGTTTGACCAAATCATACCACCAAATAACAAATACATATTATTATATTAAACTCAATTAAAGACTTATAATCATGTCCAATTATTTTTATTTATTTTGCTTTCACCGGTATGAAGACCCTGAAGTTGGTTGTAAAAGTCAACATCACTCAACTTCCAGCCAGCCAGCAAGCTTTAACCGAAGACTGCCGATCGCCTCAATGGCAACAACGGACGCCCCGTGTTGAAATTTTAAATCGCATAGTCTTGTGTCGCTCAACAAGAACTATTACCCATCTGAGCACGTTTTTAATGCGTAATGTTCACGCCATTATGACTTAAAACATGTCAGGAATCAAAGACGTAATAAATAAACAATAATTTTTAAAAATATGATTTTGTCCCAGCCAGCAATAATATATATATATATATATATATACATGATATAAATTTGACAATAAAAATAAACGAAAACATGTCAGACCAAAGATACAACCAAGAAATGTGAAATTTACGTAATTTAATGAGTGAACATTACGTCAGTAATTGACTTAAAACAGACATGCTGTTATTTATTAAATAAACTTTTATCAAAACTTTTAACCAATCAAGTGTTTATAATTAATCACCATTATTTATAAACACTTCATTAGATGGCGTTTACATTTTAGATTTTTTTTTTCTGCATAATGTTATAAATATCTAGACCGTCATCCGTCATCTTTTCCTTTTAACTAATTTCAATTAAGACTGGCACAAAATGCAAAGTTATCTCATCTTGGTTAACTTATTTTTTTTGTTGCTATTCTACTAGCTTCTAATAATAACAATGTTGCTATTATCACCATCCTAAAACTCAAAAGCATGCCCAACAAATTGAATAAAATTAGTTTTTGCACTTGATTCTTGAAAACGTATACATTGTGAGTGAATGGTGGCGTGTACATAAGATAGTATTGGCAGAACTAATAGAAGACGTCAATATGACGTTAAAAACATGACGTCTTAAAAATAACTTCAAATTACGCCATTTCAACTTTCAAAATAAGAGGTCATTTGTTCGACTAAAAACCTATGGTCAGCTTTTTTCAATATCTAGAGGACGTTACATCTAATACGTTTATCAATACTTTCATCCAAGAAAGTGTTTATAATTAACCATCATTAATTATAAACACTTCATTAGATGACGTATTGTGACTTATTTAGCTGCTACATAATGATCAATATTTAGGACGACATATATTTTAACTAATAATACTTTGACTGAATATCAGAAATTATTTTATTTCAACTTAATTGTTTGGTTAACTACTGATAACTATAAAAATATTGCTATTATCACCATCCTCAAACTCAACGCCATACCCAATGAGTTAGGTTAAACGTGTGGATTATGATTGTGTTGTGGAGTATGCATAAAATAGTAACAGCTGAGACTAATACAGAGCGCATCGCAGGTCGTATGTCCACGTGAATTGAACGTCAACATGACGTTGGAAATATGCCGTCTGAAAAATAATACAAAAATTACATAATACACGATGTTTGTTCGACTAAATATACGTGTATTAGACATCACCTATTGGTCATATACTGTTATATTTTTGAATATCACTAAAAATTACGTAAATATGTAGTGTCTCTACTGGCTGGGCTATCTCAGAAAGCAAATACACGTCATATTCACGTAATTTTTTATCATAGTTTTTATTATAGTCATTATGATCTAAAAAATAACGTAAATATGACGACAACAAAACAAAAATATGTCAGGGAACAAAGACGTCATTTAGAAATAAATAGACGTGCCGGTATCTTTTCAATAAACTTTTATCAATACTTGAAAGGATAGTGGACAGACGATAGGACAATCGGATGTTTATTATTTAAAGAATTATAATTTTATGTAATGTAATTTTATAAATCACAAACAGCCGATTATCCTGTTGCCAGCCCATTACCCATTTAAATATCTAGAAAGACGTTACATCTAATGCTCTTTAAACCAATAAAAGGTGTAATATTAATCACCATTAATTATAAACAGTTCGATAAATGACGTATGTTGTGAATTATTTTGCTGATGTATAATGATAAATATTCTGGCCGACATCTTTTTCTTTTAACTAATTGCACTTAAGACTTCAAACTCAGCGCCATACCCAATGAGTGAGGTTAGATTTGCTAAACGTCGGAAATATGACGTTTTGAAAATGTCTATTAGACGTCATCTATTGATCATCTGCCGTTATTCACGAATATCACCAAAAAATGACGTGACTTTGCTGGCTGGGTCACTGTCACTAATATAGGTTGTATTTTGTGTGCGAACTTCATGCTAGGCTTACAAAATTACGAAAGTACGTCAGTTCTCGCGTTTTTGATCGATAAGTCATTGTTAACCTCTCTGCGGACGACTTTGCCTGCTTAGTGCGTATACGCTTCAAAAATACCAAGAAATAATTCTAATAATGTAAATTTTACAACAGCGCCTGCATCAATCGACTATTTCCGTAAAGAAATGTGCTAAAAAAAACTTTCTTTCTTTCTGACAACTATCAGACAGTGCAATATAATATGTTGCTAACTTAACGCCGCTTTGCTCATTTATGTGTTATATTTATCAGCGTTTTAAATATCTAAACTAAATAATGGCTTTGCAAGCGGCAACGAAAACCTTAATGCTATTAGGAGAATGTGTTCCATGTGTGAAACAGAACGCTTCAAAATTTCGAATCAAACGACTGGAATTAGATGAAAATTTACTGAAGGTGAGAAAGTGTGGTTAGATTATGTGTTTTGAATTATAAGATTTTTCTTAGTATTTCCGAAAAGATGACTTTATATATGCCCATGATCCTGATAAAAAATGTAAAACTGGAGACATAGTTTTAATAGAAAAATTACCAGCAAAGATGACCAGATTAATAACTCATTCGGTAAAAGAAATTATATATCCACTTGGCGATATAACTGATCCTCTTACAAACAAAAAAGTAGTAGTTGGTAAATTTAGAGAAGACATCGAAAAAGTAAATGAAGTTTATGGAAAATCAGAATATGGATTTGATTATGACAACGCACCAGATCGTGGTTGGCAAGAAGATAACAAAGATTTCACGCACAGGGAAACATACATTAAGTACCATGATGATGGAAAGGATCAACCTTATGCAGTTTAATACCTACATTGTTTTTTATAATTAGTTTATATTAGTATATATACAATAAAGTGTTAAATAACTTTATTTTTTAAACATCAATTATTAACAACCAACTTATAAATAATGCCTGTATGACAATATAATAATTTCTGAAATCAAATCTTTTAGAAATTTTGAAATAAGGCTTTCCAAAATACCCAATAGAATGCTGCAATTCAAAAACTACAAGATTTATATATTATAATGTCATACAAGAATATGGAAACAATTACTTTGTACAATATACAATTTTTTAACAAATTTTCGAAATAATGGAACTAGCAAATAAGTCTTTATCAACATATAAAAAAATGTTACTTTATAATAACTTTAGAGACTTTTGATAAAATTAAAAGACAAAAATATCATTTAACATAAAAATAAATTCCTATATTGACAAGGTTTATGAATATCAATATACATCATTTTGTAAAATATGAATTGAAATAATAAGAGAATTTTTGTGACCTACAGTGTTTTCGTAACATGCGGTTTTTGGGGAAGTGATATGATGTTATCAAGGCTTACTACAGGTTACCTAGAATGACTCTCGGGTTACGGCGTAGTTAGCTTGTTTAGAGTGGGGAATGGGAATATTGAAGTGGCCTAACCACATGTAACTACAATTAGCATGTCGCAAAAACTCACTTTATATGATAATAAAAGAAAATGTAATGTTTAGAACAGAAAACGATTTTGTTTGCTTGTTACATAAACACCTCATGTAAGTTGCACATGTTTAAATAAACTACTTAATTTATATTTTGTTACTTATACTAAATAATTCAACAAATTATCCTGATCTCGAAACAATAATCATATAAATTTGAAATATATCGGTAGAGTTTTGTCTGTTTTCTGTAAAAATACTTAATTTGTTTTTTGAGGCTCAATTTGACTATATATGATTGTATCAACAAAATAAGTAAAAAGTTTAATTTTTACAAAGCCTACTTACATGACATCATATCGATTGTTCTGATAAAAGTACGTAAACAACATTTTGCTTAATTTTAAAGTATGGTCTATCTGCTGCATTTAAACACAGCGATTAATTGTACTAGTTGCTCATATACACCGTGCATGTTGATATGCATTCTATTTACGGCGTAAGCTGCAACAAATCACAAGCTTCCGATTGGTTGCGTTTACTCGCAGTTGATAGACCGTACCTTTACAATGGACATAAAAATCGATTAAAATAAAATAATGTCTATATGCCAATTAAAATTTTTTTTCAATCAAAATAATTTTTTTAAGATGTCATATTATGATTATGGCACACGCACATCTCTATTGAAGACAATATCTCATTTTTAATTCTTTTACCGCTTACTTTTATCAAAATACAATCGATATATAATTTTGTATTCATTACAATAAAAATATTGGCGTGGACTGCCAATTTATTTTTAATAATGTTGAGTTGTAGAGGTTATGAGTTAGTAATATAGAAATAAACTGTTTTTAAATTTAATGTAGTTTCCTTGAGAATCTAACCGAAACTGGGAATAAACTAACATCTTTACGTTAAAAAAAGCATATTTGTATATTATTGAATCATAATCTGTAGTAAGTTGTACAAACTCATATTATAAAAAATATTAACATTGAATTTTTTTTTTGTTGGTTGAATATTAAGTAGTTGTTTTAATATCACCATGGTAGAATATAAAAAGCATAACAAAAATAAGTTCCTTAACATGTTTTAAGATTTTGTGAAACACGTTACTATAAATAAAAATTGATAATATTCAACCAACAAAATAAAATTTTAATCGACACAATGCAAGTTCTCCTGCTTGCATTTTTAATCTATATATATAAAAATATAAATGTTTTTATTACATTATGCTTTTATCACAAATTTTATCATGTAAAGTCGGCATTCTTTTAATTAGATGTATACCCTCAAATAATTTATTTAACATGTAATATTTGTAAACAGATACCTACTTGCACTGTGGTATTTACTTTAGCCACTAATTAATTTTTATTAATCATATGCATTTGTTTTTATAATTCAGAAAGTCTCCAAAGTATAATCAAAATGAAATAAATAACAGTAAAAATGATTTATTAAAAAAATATATCCAATAGTTTATTAGTTTTCGATGTCGCTGCAATTCAGTATAAAATATTCAACAGTAACCTCAGGTGCAATCTTGAAGTACTTGAGACGTATTAAATTAATATCTGGAAAGTTTCATAACTCATATATACATATTATATATATAATTAATTATTAGATAAAAATTCTCGTTCTAATGCGGCGCCCATCATGTTCCATTCACCGTCATCAACTTCGTCAGGCGGTTCTACACTTCCTTCACTATTGGATTCTTGACCAATATCTAAATCACTGTCTAATTGTTCACCTCTTCTAAATTTTGTACTGGGGAATTCGTCTAATGAACTTTCCATTAAGTCATCGTCTGCCATTTCCTGAGCACGTTTGTCTCGAGTCCGCTTAAAACCTCTTGGAAATTCACTTGTCAAGGAATCTTCAGAACTACTACTGCTCTCTTCGTCCTTTGTTGGTATTATTGTTGGTGATATAATTTCTACTATCTCAGTTTTGTGGTTTTCAGTTTCACTTTCCTCACTTTCATCATCCAAGATATCCTCAACCTATAAAAAATAATTATAAATAATAGCAGTTTTACATTTACAATTTAATTAAGGCAATTCTGAAGTAACGTAAGCCAAGCTACTCATGTTATCTCACATACATTTGCATGCACGTATTACCCTGTACATGAATATATCAACAAATTTTTGAATCCTACTATAAAAATAGAAAATTTAATTACTACGTCCTATTTTTTTATCAAAAATATTCAATAATGTGAAAAGCCAAATTGCTTGGAATGTTTTTAAAAACACTCGTGTATTTGGCATTTGGGAGATAACTACTAAATATTTAATGTAAATAAAGAGCACTCTTAGAAATTTACAAAGATGGAACTATAACTTTGTTGATGGATTTTTCAGTAATCTTGTTATTGTAGTAGTAGCTGCATTTATATTAACTTTCTATACTCTGACAAAAACTTATACTCATAAATTCTTTTCTTAGTATTTGTCTGATCTCAGAATGTAAAAATCAATAAGGCATATTTTATAAGATTATTTTATATATTACCTCCTTATCCATATCGGCTATATCATCACTAGAGAATGACATAAGAGGATTAATTGTATCCATAAATCTTCCACTTGGTGTACGTTTTCTAATACCAGGTGTATCATGTTTTGGGTAATTTGGAACATGTTCTGGACTGCTGCAATGTGGAGGAGGATGCCGATTTTTTGAACCTCTACTATTCAGAGGATATATTGCCTCCTCTACATGTTCCCACCGCTCTGCACATGACCACAACCAATCTGGTGTAACTATTTTCAAGTTTTTTTTGCGCCTACCAGCATTCACTTTTGCTGTGCCAGGTCGTACCGCCACTAAATGTGTACTCTCATCAACTACATCCTGAGTGACAATGGCACCTAAACTTTTTGCTACTAAAAATGCTTTTGATTGTTCTAATTTAATATGCGTGGGCACTAAACCACTAAAAACTAATCGACAGCCTTTCAAAACTTCTCCACGAACATTTGGAATAACTTTTTTCAGATCAGGCACATCACCTGATTCCAATTTATCGTACTCTTCATAAAATGTTTTGTGTATTTCTTTAAGAATATCTTCTAAATGAAGTAAGTAATCATCAGGATCTTCTATTTCAATTAGGTCATCTTGTTTTTCTTTACTATTTATTGTAGGCTTTATTATTGGTTCAACTGTGTTTTTTTCATTTGAATACGTTGATTTTTCCTGTTCCTCTGTTTTTTCTTCTTCTTTTGATATTTCATTTGTGTCTTCTGAATTATTTTCTTGCACTATGATTACTTCGTCTTTTTCTGTTTTTTCATCTATGCTACTTGGATCTTCTATACTTTTGTCTACTATTTTGTGATTATTTTCTTCTACTATACAAACTGTATTTTTATCTAATATAGTATCTTTATTATTATCTTTTACTTTATCATTATTGCTATTTTCTGAAGAAGTTTCATCTAAATTTTTTTCAGTACTCTCAATTGTAGCTGCACTTTGAGTTTCTTCTAAATTACTTTCGTCCATGTTCTTCTCTTCTGAGTTATTTGTTAGTTTTATTGAGTTTTCTCCATTACTCGTTTCATTTGGTTCATCACCATTTTGATGAAACGTTTCCTCCTCACTTTTAACATTTTCACCATTTAGTATTGGTAGTTTTTTTTTAAGCTGAGTTAAATCCACACCTTCCTTATCATCATTCTCATGTTTATCCAAACCAGGTGGGGCATTAATATCTCCTGTATGTTGAAAGAAATGATAAGGTTTCACATGAATTAAATTGGAAGCATGATTCCAAACATCTTCCCGGTCATCAATGATGCATACCATATTATCACCACAAGGAAATAGTGCTCTGAAACAAAAAATGTTAAATTTTTGAAATACAAAATATTTTGATAATGTACTTTAAATTTGCTTTTTTGCTGGTTGGATCAAAACATTCATCTCTTGACAAAATCCTATTTGAAAAATAAGTTTGATCTTGATCTAAAAACATAGTTATCGTATGTGCATAATTCCTAGCACCAAACGTGCATATGTGCAGTTCAAAGTATGGTGATATATTGCTAAGAAATGTATGTGTTCCTGGTCTCAATCTAGTGTGATACCATGGTGAATTTGGACCATATAATTGGAAATGGTAAACATCTTTAATATTTGGAGGTATATTGTCATTGGTTGTATGTATTAAAGTTTGATCTAAATCTACTAATAGTACTAATTTACGATCTCGTAATAAGCGTTCCCCATCAGCTTTTCCCAATTTCTGAGCAAGCTAAAATAGATTAATATGCATACATTGTTCTTATACAAGCAACATCATTACATACCTCTTCACTAACTTTTAAGTCAGGTATAGCATGAACCATCGGTACTGAGGCAGTTGTTGAAGTATCATCTTTTCGTAGATCTGCACCACATTCGGCACACATATCTTTCATAACAGTTGGATGAATACATGCTTTTAACTCTAATAGAGGATCTCTGCAAAAACAATACAAAAAAATTAACAAATAAATATTAATGAAGTCAAAGTGAGTGGTTGGGTGCCCTTCTTGTAAACAATAAATAATATTTCAAAGAAAGTGGTTTTCTCAATTCAAATTAACTTCTAGAAGCTATTCCGGAAACTCAAAATGAAATGAAAAATCTGACAAATTGGCATAAGCTAATTTTAATTTTACAAAATCAATGGCAGTAAAATCATTTTCATGGAAAAACTTTCTAAATCATCAGATTTCTATTCTTTTAAAAAGAATAATGCACGCTTAAAATTAACTTTATATGGCCAGATTGTTTGGCTAATATGTGAACCACAAAAATTAAGAGGTGATACCAAAGTATCAAATAAAAGTGGAGGTTGCATTTGCAATTTTAGATAAAGACCGGCCCAGATATATAAGATTGTTTGCTTTAGGGTACTTGCTCAATGTAAATGAGATAAGAGGTAGCACGTGAAACGAGCTCAAATAAATCTACCCTCCTATTGGATAACATGTTTTAATTTTAGAAAGATCACGACGATTAAGAATCGTTAGAATTTTTAAACAATTTTATACTATTACTAGTTGGGTGCGGTCTGCCTTGCTGATCATCTTTTGTTATTAAAAAATATCATTTATTTATTATATAAGTTGATTTTCTAAAACATTCTTATTGTCCACATATATTGAAATTATATAATATTATTAATAATAATTAAAATTATATTAAGATATTAATAATTACTATGCTATTACTTCATTTTGAAATAAATGTTTCAAAAATTCACCTCGTATTTGCATCGAACCTACAATCTTTGGATTACATGTCCAATACTCTACCAATTGAGCTACATAGGTTAAAAAATTTAAATTGTTAATAATTATTATTTACAATACTCGTATGAAGAATATTATTTATATTAAACTGTAGATCTTTATCAATTTAGAATAGCTTTTATAATAAATAAATCTAAATTTATTCATTAATAATTGTATTGGTCATTTTGGACCATTTTAAATTGACAACAAAGAGTTGTAATGTAAATCCGAATATTTTTTGATAACATTAGAAACAGGCTGCGAGATTTACAAGAACTAAGAGACTGAAAAATTAAACCATCTCTAATGGAATAACTGTTAGACAATTACAATAAATAAAAAGAAATTTTCATGATAGGTTACTGTTTAGCTTTTAACGCCAACGACTTGAACATTTGCTAAAGTAATAGTTTATTAATTAAATATTATAAACGTCTATTTTTATATTATTAACATGTGTGTTCTGCATTAAAAACTATTCAAAATTGTCAAAGACACTTACTGTGTACCAGACATTATGCAAAAATTTGCTTTAAAAAAACCTTAACAACCAATTAAATGTTTACTATGTAAATCCCTACAATGCATGATAAAAAAATGCACTGTATACATAAAGAGGTAAGTAAAAATGACTATGATTGTTCAGATAATAAATGTTATAAACAAATGCTTCACAGGACATAATTGAAAATTAAATAATTTTTTTTAAAGTTTTAAAGTTAATTTCATTTATCAAAAATTGAACAAGAAATAAGTGAATAGCCTTGGACGGATTTTATCCACTCTGTATATAATATAACGTTTTAAATAAAACTGCTAAACATAAACCTAATAACTAGTAATATTCCTCAACAAAAAAATTGGAAAAATAAACTTTACATTGTCTCTTAGACCATGGAGTAGCGGCCATGTGCCATTATCGATACCGTACTGCTTACTGATTAAAACATCATTTAGCTGATATTGTCACACTGTAGATAGATTATTTTCTATTAAATTTGAAGATAAACTATCAGTAATTCTCTAATTTAACTAATAAAATAATAAGTTGGGCAGCTATATTTATAAAAATAATTCAAAT
>JARJEC010053755.1:0-24216 GCA_030264575.1 Tachinus sp. AB-2021 | reverse complement strand
TACTGCCCTTGCTTTTATAATGTATATAATTATAATATAATATAATATAAATATATTTATGTATCATTTTAAGAACCTTATGTAGCGTTTCGTAAAGGTCTAAATCTGATGAGTAGATTACACAATAAATTAAAACATTTCTGTGTCTACTAAATTCTATCTAATATGGATGTAAAATAAAATATTATTTTCAGTTTGTCATATCATCAAACAAGGAAGATGTACATTAGTAACAACACTACAAATGTTTAAAATATTAGCTCTAAATGCGCTCATATTAGCATACACACAATCTGTGTTATATTTGGACGACATTAAGCTGAGAGATATGCAGGCAACGTTGCAGGGTTTGTTGCTTGCTGCATGTTTTCTTTTTATATCAAGATCAAAGGTATTAAACAATTGCTACAATTAAATCTATAATCTAATAAAAAATGTATTTGTTTTAGCCATTGGAAGTTCTATCCAAACAGAGACCTTTACCAAATATATTTAATTTTTATACGATATTAACTGTGTTATTGCAATTTGCTGTGCATTTTATATGTTTAATTTTTTTGGTTCAACAAGCCAAACTTAGGGCTCCACCTGGGTAAATATTTTATGCCCTTTCTATGTTGATTGAAATTTAGATAGAACAAATTTCCATATATGTTACTCTATTTTACACAAATATAATTTTCTATAAAATTGTAGTACAGATTTGTACAATTTACCACTGCAAGTCTTGGCAATTGTTGTGATAAAACGATCGAAAAAAAAAATTGATGAGATACTTTTAAATGATATTGATAAATGACAATATTTTAATATATCTAACTATCAATCAAAATCTATTTCTGTGTTTATTATATTTTAATAATATTTATTTCAGAGATTTAATAAAACGGGAAAATTTGACCAGTGAGGAAGAAGATGAACTGTTTGAGCCAAATATCGTTAATAGTACAGTTTACATTATTTCAATGGCATTGCAGATAGCAACTTTTGCCATAAATTATCGGGTAATGAGCATATAATTATAAAATATGAATACAATAAAATCACTGTGGTAATTAACAAACCTATAATCGAATAATCGAGTAATTCTCATAAGGGGACAATCTTTTATGCGCAGTTAAAAAAATGAAGTTATAAATTTTTTAATACAGCATAAACACTTGTAACATTTTGTCGTATCATAACACCGTCGTGCAACATCCGCCTGCAACACGGGACTTATGGAGCTTCCCATTGCTTGTCGGTTATGATGGACTAAAGAAATATTGCGCTGTGATGGTGGAGCTCTTGGTGAACTCTCCATACAAGTTAGTACGGCAGGGCGCAACAACATGCCGCAACACAGTGTGGTTTAGAATTTATTATTTATTAATAAACATGGATGGATTGGTATTGTGTTGGGAAGATATGTTACATGGCACTATTGCAGTACTCCGAAAAAGTTATTGTTGCGGGTGGATGTTACGCAATGATGTTATGTTACGGGGAAATGTTACACTTGTTTACGAACTATAATGACCAGATATAGAAAGTACGACACATCAGTTGTCCGCTTATGGGAAACTTTGATGTAATTTTAATAAGGTATTAACAACAATTTTATTTTAGGGTCATCCTTATATGGAAAATTTAAGATCAAATACTGCTTTACTTTACAGTATTTTGGGTTCATCATTTGTGGTACTGCTACTTACTCTTGGAGTATCACCAGATTTATCTGCACTGTTTGAAATAATTGATTTTCCAAGTGATGTAAGTAGTGTGTTTGATTTGATATAGTTATACTAATTTTAATGTATTTTCAGTTTAAAATCATTCTGTTGCAAGTCTTGTTTGCTGATTTCTTCTTTTCGTATCTTGTGGATCGAACTTGTTTATGGTTGTGTGGTGAAGGACGATTGTCCAGACAGCTAACTTAATTAAATTAATTTATTATTAAATTGAATTGAACCTGCACTTAGTTTTGAATTTTTTATTGTTTTTTGTATAGATCATTCCGCAAAGGACCATTTGACTTTTTTATTCAATTAATTAAAATTGAATAATTACAAAGATAAAATAAGTAATTAATGGATATAAATGTTTAACATATAATAATTGTATATTTGTTGTTTTTATGGAAATAAAAAAGATATATTTATTTTGATTGACTTCAATGTAAGGTATTTTTAAATTGTGAAATAATTTAAAGTTAACGTTTTTGAATGTGAAACAGTGACACTTTTAGTTTTATTTAAAAATTATGTAAAGGCAATAATAATCTTAATAGGTCGTTTTGCTAAAAAACCTAATCAACTAATCAGAATGACATATAAACACTTAAGCCCTTAAATTAATGTATTGTTGAAAATGCCCCCTTTTTTGGTGAAAAAAACTTTTTAGTTTTCTTTGAATTTAGGAAAGATTGAAATGAACGATATACATACATATTTGAAACAAATTATTTATTAATATGGATATTAAAATGACAATTAGAATAATTTGTAACATTAAGTTTGCTTATTTGCGTCATATGTAATTTTCAGAATATTCGTTTGAATAAGATTTTTTTAATTTTATTTTCATTAAGATTAACTAACTTTTATAGCGAGTTTGAAAAATGAAACACTTTAGTGGTGGAGATGCGAGTGGCAATGGCGAATAGGTACTTTTGCACTAGGCAGTTTGATGCACGCGGCAAAACTCAAATTATCATAACTGGAAAGGTCCCGGTAATGCATTTGTTGCATCGAATGTGTGCCAGGGGCAAACAAAAGATTATCATATCAGATGCAACTTGTAAGTCCTTTTCTTACCGTTTCCTTCTAGTAGTATTTGTGTTGTGTTGTGTTGGGTTTTACCGAACTGGCCATTGACTTTGAGGTCGATGAATATAAAATATAAAAACTATTGGTAAAGTTGTTTTTACCATAGTAACCCAATTATGGGATATTCATAAAAAATATTATAAAGAAATAGTTACAAAAAAACACGATTGAAATATTAAATAAATAATTTAACAATTCTTTTAAATATTTGGCGGATAACATTTTCTGGTATGAAATTGATTGGTTTGCTCGATAAATAAATTTACTTATGTAATGATGAACCAATAAAAATAAACTAATATGATATGGGTTATTAAGGCGAGCAAATATCAGTCATTGCATTCTTCACTAGCTAGTAGTATTAAAATGAATATTAAATTAAAATGATTGTTGCGGGTTGGGAGACGAGCGCCGGTGACTCCTTACTCCCCACGCTGCACATACACTGCTAACCGGCAAGTTACCAGGTAGCGAATTAGATTGAATATAATTAGGTAGAAGTATCTGTAAGTTATTGGTTGATAATATATAGTGATCATAGTCATTCACTGAGCTATCTTGCTCCCAGAATCTCTTTTTTTTTTCAGAGAGAAGGTGGCACAGCAAGTGCCATGTGGGAAACGAGTGGTTGCCTCATTTGACAATAATGTTTATATAGTTTATTTATTTTAAACCACCTTTTGCACTTTCATAAATGGTTTGAAACACCCTGTATGCAAAATTTGGCACACCCTGTATAACGATTTGGAAACACTTTAACACACCCTATATAACAATTATTTAACAACACCTTGTATAAACATTTTAAAACACCATGTATAACGATTTTGAAAGACCTTAGATAAACATGTTGAAACACTTTGTATAAACTTTTTAACACCCCCTGTATAATCATTTTGAAACACTTTGTATAAACATTTCAAAACGCCCAGTATGCAAAGTTTGAAACAGCTTGTATAAAAAATTTGGAAAATCCTGTACAATTTTTTTGAACATCCGGTATAAAAACTTTAAATTACGATCCTATATGCAAAATTTGTTGACACATTCAGTATAATGACTTAAAAACACCTTGTAGAAATACTTTAAAACACCCTGTAGAACAATTTTGAAATACCTTGTGTAAACATTTTATCCTGTATAAACACTTTAAAACACCCTTATGAAATACCCCGTATAAACGTTTTAAACTACCATGTATAACGATTTTGAAAGACCTTAGATAAACATTTTGAAACAAGCTGTATATACATTTTTAAACACTTTGTATAAAATTTTTAACACCCCTTGTATAATCATTTTTAAACACCTTGTAAAAAGATTAACCATTTCAAAACACCCAGTATATAAACTTTGAAACACATTTTATAAACAATTCGAAAAACCCCTTACAAACATTTTAAAACATCCTGTATAAAAAGTTTAAATTACTACCCTTTATGCAAAATTTGACGCACCCTGTACAACGACTTAAAAACTCCTTTTATAAATACCTTAAAACACCCTGTACAACAATTTTGAAATACCCCACGTAAATATTTTAAAACACCCTATATACACAGTTTAAATCAGCATGTATAACAATTTTGAAGTACTCTGTATAAACGTTTTAAAACACCACGTATAACAATTTCGAAAGACCCTGGATAAACATTTTAAACACCTTGTTAACCCATTTTTAGTATAAACTTTCTAACACCCTCTGTTTAATCATTTTGAAACACCTTGCCTAAACATTTCAAAACATCCAGTATACAACGTTTGAAACACCCTGTATAAATAATTAAAAAAACCCTGTACAACATCCTGCAACAAGTTTGAAAAGTGGGCGAGCTGTATAGATAGGTTGTAATTTTCAAAATTAAATAAAAAGTATTTTTAATCCAATTGATGCATTTCCATTGTAGTTTGGGGCGAGTTGCTTTTATATATCTCTTTTTATAAACATTACTCATTCTTTTCATTTCTTGAGTTTTTTCTTTCTTTAAATTTGCATATTTTCATTTATGTTTAGCCTTTCTTTAAATATTAATTAAATAAAAATAAATTAACTAACTAACTAATTGATCCATTTCTTTATTATATCAATTAACAACTCCAATCTTTCCATTAATGTCATATGTCTATCTACATCGCTACCTACAAGAGATACTTCGTTAAATAATATACGACAAAAGTCAGGCATAACATAAATCTGACGACAAGAAGACAAAAATATGTCGGGCATTAAAGACGTCACTTCGAAACGTGAAATAATGATGTGAGTTTTTGACGTAAAATAGACTGTTGGTATCTTTTCAATGAACTTTCAATCATTAAAGTGTTTATTAATTATAAACACTTCATTAGATGACGTTTACATTTTAGAGTGTTATGACATATTTAGCGGCTGCGTCATGATAAATATTCAGGCCGACATATTTTATTTTTAACTAATTCCACTTAAGACTGACACATAATATCCGAAGTTATCTCTTCTTAGCTTAATTTTTCGGCAAACTACTTCTAATAATAGCAATATTGCTATTATCACCATCTTCGAAATCGGCACCATGCACACCAAAAATGAGTGAGGTTAATTTTTTGGAAAACGTGTGGATTTGTAATTATGTGGTGGCGTGTGCACAAGATAGTAATGGTAGAAGACAATAGAGGGTGCGTTGCCTGCGCATCGACTACTCAGTACTTTAAAAATGACATAAACATACGTCATTATAACGTCTATAATAAGACGTCATTTGTTTGACTAAAAATTACACATATTGGTCAGATGACGTTATATTCACGATAGTAAATTCACAAAAAATGACGTAAATATGATGTGACTATGCTGGCTGGACGGTTCCGATTTGTGCGTATTTCTTTGAGGCAGTCGCGAATGAGAAAAATGATCTGGAACTGCTTAGTTAGACACTGCATATTTTTAATTAAAATTGCTTTGTAATAAATTTTCTAGAATAAGACATGTATAATTTACCATTTATTGCAATTTAGTTGTAAACATTTTGTTTCATATATTATTTTCTATTAATTGTTTTTTTTTCATTAATGAAACATGAATGTTTTGGAAATAAATATACACATTCTTTGTTTAATTTTTTTCTTTAAATTTGTATTGTCTTGTTAAATAATATGTTTCACCAAATTTTTAAATGCTAACCGTCTTTTTTTAACACACAATACTCTTTGTGTGTCAAGAAAAAACATAAAATGCAATTTTGCGTTTTAGAGCTACATAAAAAAGTAAATGTTTAGTCATAAATTTTTTTATAGAAACAGGTATTAATAATTTTAAATTTTCTTCTTCGTTAAAAAAATTAATATAATCAAAAACTCAGAAAGATTAGGTTTTGTACAAGGTTTTATAGTATATGTGTAAAATTTTCAAGTAAAATGCAAAAAAAACGATATTTAATTGTTTTCCTTTTGTGGATTTTTTAACGTAGGCAACCAAATATGCACAAAAAAATGTAGCTCATTTTAGAGAATTAGATTGTATTTAAATTAAAAATAGTATATTATGTTAAAAGATTTTGTAGTAGGACAAAAAGATCTGGTTATTAAATAACTGCAAGTTTTATACGACGTTATAATTAAATTCCATGAAGTGTGCTTCAACTTCAAGTGTGTTTAAATAAAGTTGGCACTGACTGTCAGTTTATATTTCACAAACTTTAAAAAAATTGAAAAGCAAGTCAATTAAACAAACGACAAAATTTAATATTAGCAGGTATTTGATTGTTACATCAAGTGAAATAATGCAAGTATTTAAATTATTTTCATACTTATGTATTTAGTTGGTGTTCTTCAAGAAAATGGCGAATAGCACATTATGTGGTTTGAAGAAGTATAAAATACGCGAATTAGAACCATTCATACCAAACTGTATGTTAGTTTGCATCATAATAAGTAAACAACAACCCAGAAAATTCTCATCAAATAATGAAGATAGAGCAGTTTGGAACTTTACAGTTCGTGATTCACCTGTCGATTACATTAATGTTACTTGTTGGGGTCAACCCGATTTAATATTTTCCTTAAATGAAAAATTTCAAATAGGAGATATAAGTATGTACTAATTAAATGATATTTATAATAATTATATCCTTTAATTGTTATTGGAAAGGAATTAATAGCTAACAGGACTTCAAAAACAATTTTATTTTACATTTACAAAACCGAACCGTTTTTGTAAATGAAAAATAAAGTTGATTTTAAAGTTCTATTAGCCATTAATTGCTTTCCAATTAAATTAATTCATTTCGATCTTATGTTATTTTTAGTTGAAATTCAGAAACCTAGAATAGATATAAGAAAAGGAGGCCGTAATGATGAATTTCATCCTAATGTAACATCGCCGTTTGTATTAAGTTTAAATGATGGTGAATCAGAAATTGTAGCATTACGTGATGGAAATTTTCAAGAGCTTTTACGTGTTCTTCATCTACCGACCAAACCGATTCAAAATTATGTTAATTTGGCCGATATTCATGAAAAAATGCATTTATATCAAAGTATTCTATTTATAAGTTTCATTATAATCCGGTTTAATATTTATTTAACTGTTTAGATGATTATCCTGACATAATGGTAGCCGTAAGAGCCATTTCCGAAGTGAGGAATGTTAATACCAAATTTGGGCAATCACAAGTTCGTAATGTAACTGTGTTTGATTATTCAAGTCCAGCAATGACTATATCGTTCTGGAATCCAGAATACATTGCTAGGTATCACTTTAATTAAACAATTACATTGAATAAATTTATATTATGTTGTTTACAGAGCATCATTATGGAAACCTAGGTCGACAATACTATTTATGACAGATATGAAAATTTTAAATGACCCTTTTAATAAAGGTGCAAAGGCCAGTATGTCTGGGCGTACTATAATTACCGAAAACCCTCTTTGCAATGAATCAGAGAAATTAAGAGAGTATGCTAAAACAGCTGCTTTACATGCAAATGCTATACTTGATCAAATGGCAGGTTCACTACCAGATTGTAAGTAATATTAATTATTTTAACAAGACACGTTCTATCACAGGAACAGACTGCAAGTTATACAGTATTTATAACAAACAAAATTAAATAAACAAAATTTGTTACAATTTACAATATTTAACTAAGTATTAGGCAGGGTGTCCTGTTACAAATGGGTTATGAAATAACCGAAAATGGTAGACTTTAAATTATATCGTCTGAGCTAAAAATGTTTAAGAGATACAGATATTGAAGTAAAATATTTAATTTGTAGGATGTGTGCAATTTTTAGAATTTCGTAAAATTCTTTTATCCAATTAATTGTGGGTAATTAGTTTATAGTTTTTTTAATAGAATTCGTGAATTGAATTGAACTTTTTATGTGAATTGTGTTATTTTTAGAAGCTTCTTTAGAATAGTTTGAAATGTTTTCCAATTGTTGTCGTTTTTTGAAATTTTTTAAATTGTTTGATTTTTTGAAATTTTGTGGAATTTCTCGAGTTGTGGTACCAATTTTTATGTAATTTATCATTAGAATTGTGTGAAATTTCGTGATACTTTGGAATTTTGCGGAAATTTTTTGAATTGTTTAAAATGTTTTGTAATTTTTGTCGAAACTTTTTAAAAATTTTATCCAATTTGCTAGAATTGTGCAAAATTTTTTCAAATTTGTGTAATTTTTTGTTGTGTAAAATTCTTTTGAATTCTCTTGTATTTTTATGAAATTTGTTAGATTTATTTAGAACTTTTCGAGTTCTGTGAGAAATTTTTATATAAATTGTGTATTTTTAAAATTCTGCGTAATTAGTAGAGTAACCTTACATAAATCATATCAATTTTTCAGCCAGCAGTATTCAAAATATAATGAATATCTGTCAAATACAAATGAAAATAAAGAAGTTGTTAGCTGAAACTATAAGATCAGAAGATGCAAAATTCACTGCTAAAGTATATGCAACAATAACGGATTTCAATATTGATGGATCAAAGGTTGTGAGCACTCGATGGTATGTATTTATTTTTTTAAATAAATGTTTAATATGATGAAAATAATTTGTCGTAACTAGTTATGTCCTATTAAATTATTTATGATGACTGTATGAATTAATTGGTGGATAAGCGCCATGTAACTTTGTAAATCGTGCCAAAAAAAAAAAGAAAATCTCAATTCCAAAAAAACTTTTTGTTTCATACAGTCCTGAAACTTTTGTTACACTTGGCAATATAGTAAAATTTCTGTTGAAATTAAAACCAATAATATAGGTCACTTAAAACATCATATTTTTCACCATAAATGTTCAAAATGGCCACCGTTTGCTTCTAAACACTTTGCTTTTCATATGAGTTTCAAATTCATAATGTTCTCTAGCATCAACAGCGTAATTGTGGAACGGCTGCATTAAATGAATACAGCATGTAAGTCAAAATGACAAATAAAATTTGATGTGAAATTTTGAGACATTGCCAAGCGTATTTATAAATTGAAGTTGATTAATTCTTCGAAAGTAATTTGCATATTTTTCCACATTTCTTGTTATTATTTTGTACAAATCTCGTAACTTTTATTATGGTAAGAATAGCAAGCAAAACACTTTCTCAGCATTTAGGAATTAAAATTTTCGTTGTCTTTTGACACGATCTACAAAGTTACCTGACGTTTGTCTGCAAATTAATCCACATCCTGTATATATAAAAAGTTTTTATTTATTTATATAACATTACATATAACATATTATTTTTTAAAATTATATATAATTTAATCATTTTTATTTTTCAGTGTACGTTGCAGAGTAGTAATTGTAGATACAAAATGCAAAAATCCACAATGTACTATAGGTGCAAATCTCGAGTCGATTGAACCTGAAACTAGTTTCGATTTACGTATTACATTAACGGATCACACTGGTAATCTCATTAATTGTAAATTAAGTGGTAAAAATGCTGAGAAGGTACTAAATAGTAAGGTAAGCTACAAAAAATTATTATGTAGTGTTAAGAAAATATTAAAAATCTGTGACTACGCTTTATGCAGGGATGACCATCAACGTAAACTCACTACTATGTGTACTTATATTTAAACTTAAACCAAATATATTAAAAAATTCTAATAAAGTTATGCTCTAACGTTTCAGTATCTGTTTCTTAGGAACAAAAACTAAAATAATTTAACCAAAATAAAAAAAAGGTTGAAATTTCAATTGTTGCTTAAATCTTACGTCCAGCTTTTCTTAAAAATTAATAAAGATAATTCAATTCTTTTGTCCGTATTAATACAGGTATAATTACACCTTTTCCATTTAGCATTCTTGTTGAAATATAATAACAAATAAATAAGTTATTTGCAAAAATTGCTCTTTTTTTAAACTTATTCATTCGAAGATGTGTGTGAAAAAAAATCCCACAAAATAATCACAAAATTAGTAGAGAGTTTTAGGGCAAACAAAAAAAGCTGAATGTTAAATGAAGATTTGTTATGACAGACAATTCACCCACTGGAGGCTCTTCCCAAAAACATGTAGGAATTTTACATTAATTAGTTTTTAAAGGTGTGTCAAGTTGAATATTACCCACATTATATAGATTTATCCAATCGACGTTCATGACGATATATTGACACTTGAATGTATGAGTTAATAGTATATTTCGGAGTTATGTTAATCAAAATTTCGATTTTCATTATAATGTAGTAATTTTACTACTCAATATGTTTATAAGAAAATGTTTATTTCAATTTATTGCAACTTTAGTTAAATTTAGAAGCTTTCCCTAATGAAAATGTTTCATAATAAATATTTGCAAATAACAATTCTTTTTTGTTCCGCCTATGGAAATTGTGGAAATTGATTTAATCAAAAATATACGAATTATACGCTCTCTGCGGATAAAAGTCGAACCTGCGACTTCACTCCCATCTTAATAAATAAAAAATCAGCAAGGTGATTGCCGCTGTACTCTCGAAGTATGTGTAAGCACACTCACTCACTCACAGTGACATCACATAAATATGTACATTTGTTTGTGACTTCAAACTGGTCACGCGTGACGGTAAATTCTCAAATAAACCCACCCCACTAATCAAAAGCATAGATGCATACACATCAATAATGCAACTTCCTATATTTTGAAAACAGCTTATTTTACAGCATAACTTTATTACAATTTTTAAATATATTTAGTCTAACGATTATATGTTGTAAAACATTCTGTATACTAGAAAAAATAAACATTGTGCTCAAAACATGTGATGAAAATTGTATTGATATACAATTATTGTTAAGTATCATTTACATACAGATTAGTGCAGTTGTATAGTACTGCAGAATGTTTCCCTTATATAAACAGTCGTAACCAGTTACATTCAGATTAGTGCAGTTGTAATGGAGTTAAGAAGAAGATACGATGCTACTAACGGACATACAGAAATCACAATATATTTGTCATTATGCTTTATGAATGACGAGAATTTTGTTATTCATTAAAAATAGGTAGTTTTGATTGAATTCGAGGAATTGCTGTAGATGAAATTACACTAATTTTATTATTTAAATTTGAAATGACTTATAGCGGCTATGCTATAACAAATTTAGTGGGTGTGTTTCTACAGCAACACAACTGCACCAATCTCTATGAATGATCAGATTTTGTTACAATACAACTCCACTACACTAATCTGTATCTGAATGAGCCTTTACGTTAAAAATATTTTTTTAGTGCGAAGAATTTATAAAACTAACAGATGAACAAAAAAACGACATAAAATGGGATTACTTAATGAATCGATGTGATATCAGATTAATGGTATTGTGCATAACCGGAAAAGATCCCATGATTACAATAATTAGTTGCACTTTGGTGAATCCTAATGAGATAATTAAGGTTATATAAAATATTTCTGATTTTGTTGGTATCTTAATCTAATTTAAATTATGTTAATCATTATTTTTATAAAATAAAAAAATTCAGCATAATAAAAAGTTAAGTATATTAATAAATATATCTTACATAAATTAAAATAAATAAACTCTGGTATACCCTGTATATAAATAACACTATTATAATCTCAAAATAAGTATCATGATTTTATGTACTTAACATGCCAGCTGTTTCCATTAGACATTGACATCCACAACCGGAAGGACAGACTTTATATTTTTCAAACCATTGCTGTAAATGTTTTGTATGTCCTCCATGTCCACAAACAAGGCAGCAATTAGCACTACCACGCACCGATACATGACATATAACACAATTTAATGATAATTTTTTGCAACTAGAACAAGAACAATTTTTTGTAGGTCGTACACAATGTTGGCAATCGGTTAAAAATTCGACTCCTTTGTGGGCATCATTAGGAGCACACATATATTTTAATACTTCAGCTCGGTTGTACAATAAATCCCATCTATGAAGGGTTTCGGCGTATGCTAATTTATAATACTCATACAATGAAGTTCCATTTACTTTTTGGGGTTGTTGTGGAAATTCTTCTAATCTCAAGTTATCCAATGAGTTCGACCGTGTTGTTCTAAGTAATGGGAACACCCAACCTTCAGCTACAATATCTGCAGGTGGAATGGTATGATATGGAGAGCCGCCACCCTAAAATTTTATTAAATGATTAAAGTTTTAAAAATCATGATATTAATATACATCAAAATCATTCATTTTGTGATCTACATAGTTTAGTTTTATTACAGATAATTGCTTTGGTATTTATACCAAAGATTATCAAAAAATAACAACTGAAGGGGTTAATTATTATTTATATTAACAGATTGTGCTTTTTTGAATAAGCAATTAAACAGCCAAAAATAAAAGTGCGTAACATTCAACATCTTCATAATAAATAATATCTTTTCAATTTTAGAATATTAAATACAGGGCTATTGGCTCATGAAGTAACGGGATAAAGTAGGTGTAAATATTTTCTACTTAGAAAAGACCCATCTTCCATAAAATTAAAATAAAAAACTATTGGCTTATCATCCTCACCAAGGATATGTAAATATAGTGGTTTGTACTAGCTTATGTGTGGGCAGCCTGATGTTTACACATGAAAAATAAAAAAGTACAAGATGAATTTGTCCATCCATGTGTTTAACTAGCGCCCTCTACGATGAATCAGAATGTAAGTATCAAATTCTTAATACAATTGTACCAAATGTTGTTACAATACGTTCAGGCATTTTCAATTCATTACATATTATCATAAATATATTTTCTGTATTTTAAATTTAAAAGTTATACATAACTTTTTCTAGATTTCTGATGTGTAAACATCTATGGCTATCGCTCTGTAGCCAGGGTTTATTGGGAAATTCATCGTCACACTGTGACCTAAGACATATTATTTATGTGACTGTAGTATTGCAACACATCAATAAAGTATGTGCGTGCGACACTATTGTATGCATTCGCTGTTTCTGTGTATTTTGCAACATGTCGGTGTGTTTCGATGGGTTGCGGTGAGTTTCAGAGTCATGTTTACATATAGTTTCTGAGTACAACACAACTGTATTTTATTTTCAATTGATATAGCAATTTATATATCATTGAAAATAGAAGAAAATCAAATTTTTCTTGTACCGACCGATATCAAATTTCAAGTACGTATGTCATAAAGTCGTCTTAGCGAGACATGAAAATGACTCATCGTTTTTCCAACCAAGAATCACGTATTCTATGTTCGTTTGTAATGTAAATCTGATAGAATGAAATTACATTAGATACGTACGTTGGTTTTGACGTTTTTGAACAATAAGTGATACTCGCCTCTGGTCGAGACGACTCTACATGTGTAATCACGTTGTCGATACGGACACGAAGACGCAACCGCGCCTTTGCATGTTCAGTACAATATCTGAGCTTTTCGAAGACCCCCATTTCCAAGATATATCCCAAAGGAAGCAGTTATTGTGGAAAATGCAATCCATTTATACCACTGTATTCGTGATATGTAAACAAGGTATAACTTGCTAACCGGCACATTGCTTTCTGAAGACGTTTCTCTTTTTTGTGCTAAAATTAATTCAATCAGGAATACTATGTGCAGCTTAATATATTTTATATGATTTGTTTAAAAGCGAATCGAAACGCTACAAAAGTCGAAATGAGAAAAATACTCATAGACAATTTCTCGGCCTAGTGTCATTTTGCTATCTTACTGCACTCGTTACGTCTAATCAAGGGTTTAATGTTAAAAACAAGGACCGAACTTAGTTGTGTGAACTCAAATAAGCACAAAGACGCCCAAAATGTTTGAGTGCTGTTTCCAATTTTGGCTTTTCCAGTGCTTGCATCTCTATTTTTAATCTCACGACTACTCAATAATTCAAAATCAAAGGTGAGCTGAATTCGAGCGGTGTCAACATCAAATTTCGATTATTAATGAAGTTCTATTGATTTAATACATAATAACGCAACACTGTATAACGGTTTACTTTAGGGCGTAAAAAAAGGGGGAGCCGTTGATGTAAAACATCAAAATCCTTTTTTTATAGAAAGCTGTGCATTTTGGTGCTCCATATTGTCACTATCATGAATATATGAGTGATAGTAACAATATGTTCATATTATTTGTGCAAATTTCATGCTGTTGATGCTTGCGTGATTATCAAGGTGAAGATGGAAACTTTCGACATAACCCGTCATTATGCCTGCCTGACACTATGCAATTTATTGTATAAAAAGTTGTACAGTTTATTAAAAATAGCGCATTTCATTGGTTGCTATTTTAAATTCAACCAATAGAATGCGGTATTTCAATAAACCTCAACACTTTTGACATAATAAATTGCATAGTGTCAGACAAGCATTAGATGTTTAAAATTTATTTCTTGTCTTCAGATTACATTCACAAAGTAGTGGTTTGAGATGTCGTTTATTTTTGCTTAATAAAAGATCCACCAAATACATGTCACTTTGAAGACAAAGAAAAACAAGCTTTTTAGGTTTAAAAACACTCTAATAATTATATCAATGTGATAAATACCATTAATTGCATTATTTTAATATTGTACTTAACAAATCGGTAAAACTGAATTTGAAAAAGTACTCCTAAACATCGATGACAACAGTAGCCAATCCCAATTTCTAGATACGCATCATATTCATGTCATTTTTTCACGTAGTAATGAACTAAAGCACGACGCAAATATGACGGCAAAAAGTTTAAAATTTAAAACAGCGACCAAAGAGAAAGTCATTTAGAAGCGTGAAGTTGACGTCAGTTAGTGAAGTAAAATAGACGCGGTAGTATTTTTGAAGTTAACTTGTATAAAAACTTTCATTCAATGAATAGTGTTTATAATAAATCACTATTAATTATAAACATTTCATTAGAAGACGTTTAAATTTAATGAATTTATTTCACTGCTGCATAATGATTAATGCCCAGATATCTTTTTCTTTGAACTAATTCCATTTCAAAATGGGTGGGACTGAATATGAAAAGTTACTTAGGTTATTTTTTATGTGTATTTGGGAATTGACCGTCACGCGGTGACGTCAGCGTCACAATCACCTGTGACGTCATCATCACCGTCTCACTCACATGTGACGGCACTATCACTGCCACTGGTCTGAAATCACACAAATGTACATATTTATGTGATGTCAGCGAATGCGACGCTGTTGTGTGAGCGAGCGAGCGTGCGACTATGTTCACTTTCATGAGTATAGCGGTACTCACTTTGCTCATTTTTTGTCTATATACTGTTAACACTATATAATGCTATTATCATATCTTCAAACTCAACCACTACTAAAAGTAAAATTCGTTCTGCGCAGGATTCGTAAAAATGTGTAGATTGAGTGGTGGCATGTGCACAAGATAGTAGCGATGGTGGCTAACGAGGGCCCGTCGCACAATTTAGTTTGAGATGAAAAGTACGTCAATATTACGTCTATTATGTGACATTTATTGGGAATATGACGTTATAAGCACAAATATCAGAAAAATTACGTGAATCTGGTGACCGCGATACGCTATAACTCTTTTATTTTTAAAGATAGCAAAATACTTTTTCATTGGCGACTTCTTTCTTTATAATTATTTTATAAAAAAATATCAGCGAAGTGAGTATCGTTGTACTCACGAAGGACGTGTAAACATACTCACTCACTTACATACTTACTCAAAATAAAAATTAAATTTGAAAGTTAAATGGAACACAGGATATTTTTTCATAAATTTCAAATTCCCTACCTAATCAATGTGCAACGCTAAAATTTAAGAAGTTTTTGTGATCTAACCTCACTTTTATTTAATTTTTCAAATTATTGTTTGAAAATTTTTGGTTTTTGAACGAAAATAAAAAGTGAAGACATCATTTTGTAGAAATTAATATGTACTTTTACGTAGTACCCATGAATCATAGTGGTTACAATAAAAACATTACATAAGAAAACGACTTTCAAAAATTCCTATTGCCTGTATGGATACATAATTTTGAATAAATCATTATTTTCCCGAAAATGTGCTAAATATTATTACCCTAAAGATCAGAATAAAAAAATGCAATTTGAAAAATTAAATAATAGTGAGGTTAGATCACCAAAATTTTCAAATTTTGGTATTATATATAGATAGAATGGGTAGAAGATTTACAATTTATGAAAAACCACCGGGTGTTTACTATCCAATCAGTACTATCAACTATCCAAATTTGATTTTTATTTGCGGTATCACCGGAAGTCACAGAACCATTTCCTTATCTGAAAATAACCGGAAATAATGCCCCATTCGACAAAAAAAATTACAATTTATTTAGATGAGCATGATTTGAACCCCACTCGTTATGTTTTATTAACAACTAGGTTAAGTTACGGCATTCGCCATGTTTTAGTATACACCCTGTATAGATATAAAATTCGATCAAAACATTCTATAAGGTTTACAGATTTATTTCACTTCTCTTTTTTTGTTGAAACAATATTTGAAATCTTAATAGGTTTATGGGGCTTTGATGAATTAGCCTTTATATATTTTTATTAACAACTATGAAACTGTATTTTTAATAAATCTATCTTTACAAATAAAATATTTTATAAAAAATATTCTACAGTATGAATGAAAATATCTGGAAAAAATATTGACTTTAGACATATCAGTATAATGTAAAACTTTTTCAAAGTATATACTGAATACGGAAAATTCAAAAATAATCTAATATACAAGATATTAGATTTAAAAAACTGAATTCTGGTTATACCAGAAGTAGGATTTTTAAAACTTTTAAAAGTGGGCAAATACATAACCACATAGCAACTTTCCGTCAGGGAGTGTATAACTCGAATAGATATGCACAGTGGGACCAAAGTTGCACATTTGCTATTTATTTGGGCTACCCATTACTACATGTAAAAACTTATTTATCATCCTCGACTATGAACAAAACAAAACAGTATTATTGATGTAAAACTTTTATAGAGTGGCCTAATAAGAAATATTAAGGTTATTAATAAAATTTAAAATATGAATAAAGAATTAAATCGTTCATTTTTATCATTTTATCGTTCATTTACCACAATTATTTTACTTCTAGTAACACTGAAAAACATGTTTCATGGAAAATATATGAAATAGACACTTCATCGGCATACTCTAGGCAGGTTTATTGCTTTTACCCACTATTATCACAAGACATTTTAAAGCAAAAAAAAAATTGTGTTAATTTAAACTACCTTATTTTTTTATAGAAACAATTTGTGTGAAAGAAGTTTGAAAAAAATCTAACACAAATTGCCAATTTATTTACTATTTTTTTTTTGATGAGCTCACTTCACAAACATTTAGCCATTATACTTATCATAAAACTGTAAATAGAACTTTTGAGTCAATAGTATACCCTGTATAAAGATCTAAAATTCAATTACGACAATGTATCAAGATTTTAACACTTTTTTGTGAGGATTTATATTAAGTGGAATTAGTGGAATCAAGAAAGTTTTCAGTATTTAGCTATGTAGTTAACAAAACAATTTAAAAATTGACGTTACATATGTGGAGCACTTAGCAGTGTAAGCACAAAACATGCAGGTATTGAAATTATATGAGGAAATGACATGCATAGGCAAAACCCAATTAGTTACCTTAAGCCACCGTTTCCCAGGATTTAACTGCTACAAAATAAAAATTTAGATTCAGGACTGCAGAATATGTACAAGAAAAGATGCATATAAACATGCAAAATACTTACCGTCGGTGATAACAGCGATTTAATCGACTGCTTTCTATTCACATGTTCATGATCCTTTCCAAAAATACAGGACAGCATAGCAGCCATCTGTATATCCGACTGAGACGCATAATGTTCAATTCTAAAATCAATAATCCATAATATGTTCCTGTTTATATTATTATTATTATTATTAGCTTACAGGGATTGCATCAATTGAGAGCCAAATGGATTATTAGCATTCATATCTTCTTCAGCTTGCTGCGGACTGGCTACTAATTCGGCTAAAGTCCAAGCCTGAACTAAATCCCATCTTCCAACTTGAGCTGCAGCATTCGCATTATATTTACAAATTGTACTAACGTCACCATCTAATATGTAATGTCCAGCTAATTGTCTGTTTATGAAAAATAATCCAGATGCATCATAAATAACGCATTGTAATTTTAATCGGTGCGTGTTTAAATGTTTATTTCTAGATCTTTGTTTTTGGAAATAAAATGAAGATATTGTCATTTGATCATTAGAGCGTTTTGTACCAAACATGCTTCCCAAAGCCGATAATGCTCTTGGTGTCGTCGATTCTACTTTTGTTGACAAGCGACGTGTATGCGATGGCCTTCCAAAACAAACCAATGTGCTCACGGAGCAGAATTTTGCGCCAGATGTTCTTGGGAATGGTATATAAGCATCGTTTGAACCAAATAAATTGGACGTTTCTAGGTATGGTCGATCATATAGTCGTTTATCATTTGAATCAGCTGCTAATTGTTCTAAAGTTGCTACTAATTGTCTAAGGCAAGGTTCTAAGCATGTACGATTTTTTAGCACCCTTTGTTGGGCTATATGATTTAAAGTGTGTAATAATTTTGATGAAATTGATTCATCTACTGATGAGCCTGGAAAATAATATATATTAGTGAAGTGGCCATGTCAATATGTAATAATTGAATTTTGCCATCAAAATCGAAAATATATATATATATATATATATATATATATATATATTAATTGTGTGTTTCTTAAAAAAAACAAATTAAATCTTTTAAAATCAAAGTAAATTTAAATTAAAACTAAAAACAATGAAAGAAAAAAATTAATACAATAGCAAATTTTCTTTTAAAAGGATATCTCCAATAAGCAGAGAAATAAGAGACTATTACATTTTTGCTACATTTTTCAGAAAACCTATGTTGGTATGAAAATATGTATGATTTTTTAACTATTTTGGAAATGATTTTTTTTAAACTTTCATAATTTATTGATAGAAAGAAAACTTAAATGACATTTAAATAAGCTATTTTGAAAAAAAAATCTGTAAATCTATTTTTCTTCAACATAAAAAGAACAAAACATTTTAACATTTTGCTTCTCGTTTTTTTTTAAATTAATGAGTGTTTACCCCCTCAAATATAATTAATGAATTGGAAAGAATAAAATTACGATATTTCGATATTAATAAATTTATGCTTACCTTGTATAACTTCAAAAGTGGGCGGAACTCCATGAGGATAAGCATTCGGAAAATTAATTTGTAAAATGGTTAAAATATTATTAGTACTAGCACGAACGGTACAATTTCGTTTGATTACATCCATTTTAACAACCTCCAAATTAGGAATTTGTACATTCAACAAAGAAAATTCTTGCTGCAATGCATGTATTTTGTGAGATTGCTTTGTTGGCGTTTCTTCGGCCTCGATAATATCTTCAGATTCTAATTCTTTATTTTCTTCTGGTTCGTGACCACATAATTTTTGAAGAAATGGTTCGATTTTCCAAACCAACAAAGATTGATCTTTAGACCAAGTAACCAATTGAAAATCTGTATCACCTTGTTTTTGCTTGCGCCATTCGAATTCTAAAACTACATCTCTATGACCTACGAAAGTGTATACCGGTGTTGCTCTGTTTGCCGTATTCCATAGCAATAAACTATTTTCACCACGACGTAATTGAGGAACAACTACCGTAACTAAACCGTTACCGAATGGTGTAAATCTGGCCCTCCAAACTGGTGCATTTGTGTTTAAAATATATTCGGCTCGACGGGGATTGTTGATATCAAAGAATTTTACAGTATTATCTTGACTAGATGTAGCTAACTGAGTTTCAATATTTGGATTCCAATCTAATCCATGGATTTTAGATAAATGTGCCGATACATATAATATCGGTGCGGTGCCTTTTCTGTTGTCCCAAAGTTTTATATCACCATCATGGGCTGTTGCTAATAAATGGGGGTTTAAATAATTCCATCGTACCTGCGATGCTTCTGCTATAGCTGAGAGGGAACTAGTCGGTCGTCTTGTGTCACGTAAGTCCCAAATGTGTATAAAAGTGTCAACGGAGCAAGAGGCAAGAAGATTGGGATCTGTACGATGCCAATTTAAGTCAGTTATGACACGAGTATGTGCTCTTAATGAATGAGTTTGTGTCAGTTCACCGGTTCTCCAGGTAAGAACTTCCAATCTTTGATTACTCTGAAGGAAATGATTTTGTAAATAAATTTAGTATTATATTAATATTGATAGCATATATATATTTACAAATAATATACTTACAGATATAACACAAAGATCACTATTATGATCGGTATGATTCCATTCAGCCGATCCAACATCATACTTGCTCTGCCTTGGAAACTTTTTAATATTATCATTATCCGTATCATCGAGATTTCTTATAGCAATATACCTTCGACTATTTAACATATAATTAGTACATCATATCATAACGTTTTGTATTAAACTTACCCTGCTAATAATACATAAGAACCAGTATTATTTACAGCCATGGCATTGGCTTGTAGGTCTCTGTGTTCCATAGCTGTGAAGAATTCCGAATTCCATTTAACAGACATTTTCACGTTTACAATCTGTAATTGCAGGCCATGATGTAATCAATTTTTTATTACATATAAAGAAATTACTTGAGTGGTAAACGTTTATGTCGGTTCGTAGCACGGCGGCGGTTGGTTGAATGTGATTCTAGTCACTTTATCATTGTAGTATTTGTAGTTTAATGAGAAAATTGTGTTCTTTGTCGGTATTTTGCCTGTGATGACAAACATCAAAACAAATAATAAAACATAACCATGAAATGTGGGAAACATGCAGTGAAAATCGTGTCAGAAAACATTCCTACCAATGGAAAATGTCACTAGATAAATATGCGGCGCGGAAAATTCAAAAGAATTTTTGTTTGAATAGATAACGCGAATAAAATGTTGATACAGTTATGTAGGTTTATAGAACAAATTGTTAATATCAAGACGTAGTTCATTTAATTAATCTAACACACATTTACTGGACGCAAATATTTAAAAAAACGGATTAATCTAATTAATGATAAAATATAGCTGAAGTTGCAATTTTTTATCATTTTCATATTATTGCATTTATTTTATCACGTATACACTTAAATAAGTTGCATATAGGTACATACATACGATACAAGTACATACTCTAGTAATCAGATAAAAATGTTTTTATTATCAGGTATGTGGAGCATTTCCGTGTAAAGCCGGGTCTACACTTATGGTTTTTTTCAAATATTTTATCGGTCGGCGGTTTGATTTTAAAATTTCTAAAAAAAGTATACAACATGTATGCATAAAATGCATCACATTGTGCCGTCCTTTCAACACTTTCTTGTTCTAACAACTTTTTTTATAAATTGTGCCATAAGTATAGATTAGAAACCATTAAAATGTGCATTGTCTCTAATAAGAGTTTAACTTTAATATTTTGAATTTTTTATAATTTTTATAACAAAAAAAACACATAGTAGTATTTGTGTTTGTTGAGTTTTACCCAACTGTCCATCGATTTCGAGTTCTTTCAGCTGTGTTTATATAGGTGAGTGCGTGATGAGTTAAGGGCATTTTTGGCTGCATAACTAAAAAGAAGATAAAGTACATTTTAGAAAAAAAACTTTTTTATTAATTCATTTTACATTTTTATTGTGAATTGTCTGTAGTATAAAAAAAATCAATTAGTTTTGTATAAATATTTCTAAACAAGTGGAATTGGTATACGGAGGCAAGTGTGTAATAACTTTTTGTAAAAAAGTTGTAAAATACACGTTTGTCTATTTTAACAAATAAGCAAGCAATAATAAATATTTGCAACTATAAATTGACTTCTTCAAAGTAGCGCCCATGTGGATATATGGTAAACTTGCTCTTGGTGGATTTTGTCCAGGTACCGAGAAAGTACCAATCAGTCAAATTTTCTTCTACGTCCCAACCCGTGACCGCAAATTCTAATTCTAATAAGTCACGTGACAATGAACAGCCTTAATGGTTGTAAGTGATCTGTGGTTGTTAAAGCCACTTCGCCTATAGAAGAATTTTTTTGTTAGTAATACAACGAGTGTATGGATGATTAACGAATTTCAAATTTGTTCGATTTTGAGAGATAAATTATGTTGCTTGGGAACGACCACGATCGCGCTAGCTTGGCAATAGTCCAATCTCAATGTTATTTACCATAATATATTAAAACAGAATTTAAATATTTCTGCTTTTCTCCACCTGTACAACTCTATATAAATTTAAACCATGTCATTCATATTGAAATTGGAATGGATTTTTATTTAAATAGGAGAAAAACAACATTCAATAGATGGCGCTTTTGAGATGTTCAAATGGGGAAAACACTCCCACATGCTATGCCACACGATCAATGGCAGCCAATGACAAGTAATCTGTCAGTTCAAATTATGGATAAAATAAATTAGATTGCTGATAGAAATAGGTTTATTAGTGGAGGAAAAACGGTTTTTAAGGCTGGGCACTGAACAAAAGCATTGTGTATAATTGATGTATTGTTTATGTTGTTGATATTATTTTAAAAGCCGCCATGACAGTGACAGTTTACAATAACATTGATCACATGGATTTTGTTTTCTCCATTTGAGCAGTTCAAAATTTAACACCAGATGTCAGCTACTTTGCTGAATTCTCCTATAATGCGAACATGCATACTAAAAAAATATCCAGCAAAGATATAACCCGCAGAGAAATAAATCTATTTTATATCCGATAAGAAGAAAAGAGCAAATATAAATTGTTCTCCACCCTCTGCAAAAATGTCCCCGTTGTTGATTGATCGCGAATTTATTTCAGTTTTAATTCTTTTTAATTTTTTAATTTTTAATTTCAATGTTTGAAACAATGTGTCACTGCGTTGACATTACTTATACTTTAACCTAACAAGTAATGTTAGCTTGTCACTTTTTATTTTACATTAAATATATGATACTCGTGTGTCCGTGTTACGCCATCAATTGTTTTGTAGTACTGAAGAAGAACGTGAAGGCCCGAAACGTTTACGAAAATAAAAACAACATTAACATTTAATGGTTTAAAATAAAATTGTTTACTTGTCCTGTGTGTCGTTAAACCCATATGTATGGAACTAAGTAGTTTTATTGTGCATATAACATAATAATTGAGGGTTTTACCGCATATATATTTATTATCCATATATCCGCAAATATCCGCATAAAAAATTAAAAAATTGGTATAGGGTCATAAGTAAAAATTCTAAGTATTATTTGTTATTATCTTTATTGATAAATCGTAAAAGTAATAGTTTACCTAAAAACGTTTTACATTTTTTTGTTGTTGTCAACGCCCCACCCGCCCAACTATTTTGTTTTCAAAAAAATTATACAAAACGCCCAGTAGGATGGGTGTGCTACTAAAATTGAAGCAACCAGTTTACTAGTTTCTATATCCCTATATATTAAAAAAATGTAATTGTGCTTGGATCACACAGTAGATGGAAAACTTGTATATGTATTTTATAAAAAAATTATAAATCGCTTGAATTGAACCCGGAATTTCTGGTAGACGGTCTGTCAAGCGCTATGCCACCGTGCATTTATATATGGGTTATGTATCTGAGACTGACAGATATTATTAATTAACATCGATTTATTAAAGAATATTGATGTTGCTCCATCTCTATTCCACGTATCGATTTTACATCTTCTTTCTCTTTCACGCCAAAGTTTAATTTTATCAATGCATTTGGCGCAAAAGAGACAGAAGATATAAAATCGATGAGTGGAATTGAGACAGATTTGCGTGAAATTAAAATTCTAAACAATCAGACCGAGATATTTATTTTTTTAAATTCATTTTTGTTGTATTTATACCTATTGTAAACCCATCTGGGGACACATAGAGTTAAAAATAAAAAAGATATTTAAAAAACGGGTTGCACAAAAATAGATATT
>JARJEC010053728.1:0-12321 GCA_030264575.1 Tachinus sp. AB-2021 | reverse complement strand
TATAACTCCGAGGTTTTTAATTTTCTTCCCTATGTTTATTATTTGGTCTCCTACCTGTATTTTCCCAGTTCCTCTGTTAGCCTTTCCATTAGAACGTCTATATCTATATTCTTACCTATCAGCGCGACATCATCCGCAAATGCCGTTATCGTCAGCCCTTCCGGCAGCTTTATCCTAAGTAGTTCATTATACACTAGATTCCATAATTTAGGTCCTAGTGCAGAACCCTGCGGTATTCCTCTAGTCAGCTTAAATTTTCTATTCGTGGTCAATAGATTTCTACCTTGAAGATAACTCCAAATTATTTTTATTATTCTCTTTGATAGTTCTCTTTTCTTTGCTGCTTCTATAATTGTTTCCCATAGTATGTTATTGAAAGCATTTTTTATATCTAGCGCTACTATTACACAGTGTTGTCTTTTTCTGCGTGGAACGCTGTTTGTTTCTTTTGCTATGGCATTACCTTTTCAATGGCTCCTATAGTTGATCTTCCTTTCGTAAATAAATATTCTTCCTTTTCCTATTCTCCTTTTTCTTCTATCTCCTGTCCTATTCTCCTCACAATGACTTTTTTTCATTATTTTGGCTAATGTGTAGATTAGGCATATCGGTCTATACGGTGTTGCTTTGTTTGCTTCCTCCTTCTCGATTAACACTAGGTTCGCCTCCTTCTAGCAAAGTAAGGCTATTTAGTCAAATTTTGAATGATTTACTAAACAAAAAATGTAGTACATTATTTTCTTAACATAAGCGTGTTTTTGTTTTATTTTCTAATTGTATATTACGGCCATAGAACGTCGGTTAAAAGACGATATTTATCGGCTTATGTAGTTAAGTTCCTTATTTGTTTATAATTCCACTATTTGTTTATGAATGGAATCCGTATACGCGATCCTTTTAATCTCTTCACGTCAGGTTTTACCAAAAGCCAAATATAATCCCGTAATCTAAGCTGTCAAGTAATAAAACATAACGATCATATAAAGCATTTGCAAACCCAGAATAACTTTATAACCCCATATATGTATTGTATGGTTTTCTAGTATTTCCATAGCTCCTTTTATGATTGTTGTGGTGTAAAATTTGAACAGTAGATTGAGAGATTATTTGGGGTTATTGGTAAAAAATGACGCAAAGAAATGAAATGAAACGCGGATTTGGATTCAGCGAGCCCAAAAACATGTAGTTAACACATCAAATCTTTCTTTTTATCAGCGCCGAGAATTTGTATATGATATGCTTAGAGTCTCTCTTATTTTTTATTGTACAAAACTGTTACTTTTTATGGTACAAATATTTATTTTTTACCAACTTTGTAAATATTTAAAGAGATCACATTATATATATAGCCATGTTAAGGGTAAGGAAGTCGCCAAATAAAATTTTGTTTTATTAAACTTAAAATTTGATATGATTTTTTTTTAAATTTACAATTAAAAAAAACTAACTGAATCATTACTCCACTTTCTGATTATTCAAGTTTTGAAACACTATAACAGATATACATAATTAAAATATTTAAAAAATCTCGATTAATTCCTTTTCACTTATTTTGAGAATAAGAATCCGTTTATAAGATCCATTTTGATTATACACAAACATTATACCACCCAATACATTAATAGACCGAGGACTATTGACAAATTTTCGGCAGTAATTTTACTCGGTATGCCTTTTAGATGGTATTATGATTCACATTCTGATGATAATAAATGATAAATTAAAGTGTCATTTCAGGTTCTTCATCTATTAAGTAAATAATATTTATTCTGCAAATAAAGTGGTTTTATATAATTTTTATATGATTTTACTCAAACTGCCATGTGTTTCAAAATAAAATTTAGCGAAAACGGTCCGGCACATGCTATACCTACGTTTATTAAAAAGACATATTTTTTTCAGAATCTTTAAACAAGCTGCCACTGAGAAGAATACATAGTTGTACTTTACATTGACTAAGAAAAATAACATACCGTTTGCACATGTTCAAGTATACCTTATTCTTAAATTATGTCAATGAAGAAGATGGAGAACCCGAGATGACACTTTAATTTATCATTTATTATCATCATAATACCCTCAAAAGGTATATTGAGAATGCAGCATTATTAATATTAAATAAAAACAACAATAATAAAATTGTAGCTAATAACGTTATATCTTTTTCTTATCCAATGTTAATTCCTTTCACAACTTTTCTTGATTATGTCTATAAAAGTGATTTGGCATTTAAAATTTTTGTTCAATTTCCCATATCTTAATTAAGGAAGGAACAATTGTTGCTTCAAACATTCATTGTGCTTTTCTTAAAAGTTAATAAAGGTTAATTCTGCTTTCGGCATTAATGAGTATAAAAACAACTTTTTAAGAGAGGATTTTTGTAAAAATATGGTAATAAACAACTAAGTTTAGTTGCAAAAATTTCTTCTAAAACCTGTTTATGACAATATCACAAAATTATTATTTGTTTGCCTTAAAAGCAAATAGAAAATATAGATTTTTTATGACGTAGACAATACTCGTTTCTCCCAAAAATATAAAGGATTTTTACAATTATTTAGGCCATTCAGCAATAACATTGTTAAGGTTTAAAGATTGTTTTTCCGCTACTGACAACACAAGTAAACCCTACGTCCATACTAACTTGCACAGTAAGTTGAGCATAAGGTTTGTTGAACAATTAAATTTATCTTTACAACTACTACATCCTTATCTCAGTGACATATGTCATACGTAAGGACTTCGAACAAAATTCGTATTCAGTAACGCACGAAATAAGAATTATTATCGTTTTATTATGAAAAAGTTCTTATAAGTTATCGTCTCAGATGTGATACTAACTACTAACGACAGTCTTTAATCTTACATTTTCCACGTTTTTTGTATTTATATATTAATTTTTTATTTTAAAATTTTTTTATTTCAAATTTGCGCATGTTTGAACGTAATTTGCTCATTTCTGAGAGTTGTATTATCGGAATACCTTTCCTGAATACGTTTCCATGCAGTATTGAATCTGTAATGAAAACTGTCAAAAACAAGAAAGGGTTTCCATGATAAAATTTTATAGATATATATATATATATATATATATATCGTTTATATCCATAGTTTGTATTGACTGAATCCTACAAAAAATGTGGATATAGACATGCGAACTAGAAACTACAATCGGATGCAAACGTCAAGGTCGATCCACTAAATCAACCGGGTTGGATTTGTTAGGATGGAAATTTATCCAGATTGACATTCTACGATGTAAAAAACTGGCGGATTTAATAAATGAAACTGAAATTATATAAGTTTCTTCAAAGATGGCAGGCTAACATGAGGCTACAGAGATTCTTACTATATCTGTTTCTTTTCTTACGTTAATTTCAATCCTACAATCAGTCCGTATCCAGCTGATCATATTTGAATTAATTGTGATATAAACGCATGCGGATGCTAACGTTGATTAAATACGATCCTATTGAGTTTCCATCCGCTCGGCTTTGCCGATATAAACTATTATTTTCAGATAATTTCTATTATAATATTACATATATCAAAATTGAATTAATTTAAATTTTATTAATTTATACCGTATTATAATTAAACGTTAAAATACGATTTAAATTGTATACAATGGTAAGTTTCACATTTTTTATAAATAAAAACGAGATAGATGATAAATTGATATTACAACGAGTGAGACATGAGTCACTTTCACAAGGAAAGCAAAACCGCAATTCCCCCACTAATTCGCAGCAACTACCAAAACTTAAACAGGAAACTGTTATTGGACCGGTCCTGCTGATTTTTATAAAAGAAAGTTAATAAATTAATTATCCTATGGCGCACATTCAATACGAGTTTCGATACATCGCCATGCTTCATAGTTTGTTTAAAATCACGAGAGACCAATTTTTTTTGATTAATTATAGATTTAAATTTAAAGTCAAATTATTCAATATTGCATAAGAAATTCTTATCCAGTTTCTTTAATTATACGACTTATTAATCTGACACACATTCTGATAGGTGTATGTGTATATACGTATAGTATTTCCGCATTTTAAAGGCATGCTTTTCTACAAGTAAAATTTCAAATTATTAGTGCTTATATTGTATTTAAGAAATTGCAATTCTTTATAGATATCTATCTGAAAGATGCTCTCATGGAAGATGCTAATTAAGCATTATTATAAAATCTTCGTTATTACGCAAGCCTGTGAATTAAAGTGAAAGTAAATACATTAGTTAATATACATGGTTCTAAAAATGTACGAATCTTGTAAATATTACGTGCGGTACATTTTATAATATGCATTTAAACCAAATGGGCATATTAAAATTACAAAATAATTATAAAAATTTATGTATATAATTACAATATATATATTTTATTAGTGTTTTTCATAAAAAATTGTTTTGAGTTATCAAACATTTTTTGAAAGTATAATTCATTTATGCAATACAATTTTTTAAATTAAATTACTGGATCACTTTCACCATGATGTATACATTAATTAATTAAAATAATATAGATACATTTTACAGAAAAATAACTACACTCGATAAACGTAAGTTATCTGCAAGATCGGGTTTATTACCATATAGATTATCATTATAACATTTATAACTATGTAAATATATAGGTATGTTTAACCCCAAGCATATATAAAAATATCAATTACTCATTGCTATGTAGTTTTTTATTGTTTCGTAATATATTACAGGAAGTCAGAAAAGTATATGTATGATTATAATTTATAAATCTTGATTTCTAATTTTTATTTGAATGATAATAAGTCGTGTTATGATAATTAGAACAATTATTCTAGTCTACATAAATGTTATAATTTATAAGAAAATGATATCATTACGAGTTTTAGATTATCAATGTCAATTATCTCATTTATTTAATACATCGAAAGTAAAAAAATATTAAAAATATGATTAATCAAACATAGTTTGTTATGAAATCATAATACATTTAAGTGGCGTGAACACTATGCGATTTACTTATAACTTTGCTTATGATAACATCAAATAAAAAATCACACAACGTTTGAAATATGATAATGAGTATACACTACACGGTGTCGACGTGTAGTGTAACTATTGAGTTATACGTACACGTGGACACAGACTATTTTAAACGTATTTTAAAATATTTTAAACGTGTGTGTGTCTGTGTATGTGTGTATGCGTTATTATCATAAGCAAAACATAAAAAATCCCTTATTGTAAACACAGCTTTAGAACTAAAAAACAAAACATAATTTAATAACAAACAATAGCCAATAATTTAGTAGTCAACACTGCAAAAAAAAAACAGAAATAAAAATAAATAAAATACAATAAAAAAAAACTTCAATATTAAGTCTAGAGAACGGCAGAGATTGCTTGCTGATCAAAGACTGAGCGTAGAGAAAGAACCAATTTTGTCTGATATTACCAATCTTTTAACGTTTCAAATGCTTCTCTTAAAATATTCTGACATTTTAAATTGCACGCCATTTTTTTGTGGCAAACAGTGAACCAATATTTGCCAACTGGCATTAGAAAGTATTAACGTTTAGTTACGAAGAATTACACTTATCTACGAATTACACAATCGAGAAATGTTGAATAAACACTACAAAAATAGTGAAAATTTTGCAGAAATGTTTCAAAACGTAGGAAAGTTGCACGTCCTTTGGTTACCATAACGCACCATCTGGCAAAGCTGTGATGCATTTAATAAAAATTTGCGGTTAGTGGTTCAATTCTGACTCCAAGAAGCAGTACCGGTCGACAAGAAAAAAACATCTGCATAATATTATATCAAATTTCAATAGACTCTATGCAGCAAAATTTACGAAAAATCTGCATTTACTTGTTTACATGATCTAATTGGGGCAAGATTTGTAACCAGCAGACCATATGCAGAGCTGCACATTCGCCAATTTGATATTTGAGCATCAATAAATCACTGGTGACTTTTAAAAGAAAATCATTTTCAGCGATGAGGTATTTCGACATAATTGCTACATCTTCTTATTTTAGCCTTCATACTTCCACTGATGGATATATATCTCTTTCAACTGATTCCATGCAACCTTGTCATTTGCTGTCCTCATCCACTGTTTCCTCGCTATTGTTCGAATGTCGTTAATCCATCTTATTTGAAGTTTTCCAGTAATTCTTTTGATTTTTCGAAGTCTCCAATAAATTGCTGTATTAGTTTGTATTTTTTCTAGCTACGTTTCTACAGACACTACATTTCCACTTAAGCTCTGTTATTTCTTCCACGATGTCTGTTATTTTTGCAGCTCGGAATTCGGCGTTGCGAACTTTTTCTCTAATATGATTCCTAGCATTATGCGCTCCACAGCTTTCTGGGCCACTCTAAGTTTTGCTGCTGATTTTCTAGCGATTGCCTTTGTTTCGAGACTATATGTGGCAACTGGCAGAATGCAACGGTCACAGATCTTAAGTTTTAAGTACAACAGCAAATCATTATCTTTTAGAATATAGCTAAGCTTTCCAAAAGAGGCCCATGTTACGAGAGTTCTGCGTTTGCTTTCGTTAGTTTGATTTTCTTTGTTTTCTATAGCCACCTCCTGGGGACTGCTGGTCATTATTTTTGTATTGTTTAGTTTCATTTTTAGTTTTACTTCCTAAGACATGTTGCTTAATTCATCTACCAGTTAAGGTCTTTGATATTAGTGCTTAGTAGTTGTTATCTGCAATGTTAAATTGCCGTCAATTTTTATATGCTTCTTAGCCTGGTTTAGTTGTTTAAAATCGTTTTATATAGCAGTGGTAAATAGTTTGGGGGGATTAGGCCTCCTTATCACCTCTTTAATAAGATTTATTTTTTCCGTGAATAAATCGTCGTTAATTTTTACGAAAAAAGTGGCTTTCATGTAGATTTTTCTATTAGAGTACCTCGAACCTATTCTTGCGTCGTTCAATGCCATTAAGAATGGCCAGAACTCGATACTATCAAAAAATGCTAGGCAAATTGGAATACTATATTTGGTAGTCGTTTCAATGAGTATTGGGATGGTTAGCAGGTGGTTTGTTGTACGTAAACCTATTCGGAAGCCCGCCGAATTCTATTGGTTGGTAGGAATCCAGCTTAATTGTGAGACGGTTTGTATAAGAGCGTAGTAAACTTATTGAGAGTAAGTTTTCAATATTTAAAGTGTCTCCTTTTTGTGCAGTATGCAGACCTACGCGTTTCCACATTTCTTTTTATCCGAAGGGATTGTAATAACGTCGCCTCCCATTTTTGCATTTCTGATGTTATCTGGTCTGTTCCTGGAGTTTCTTGATATTTCATTTGATTTAAGGCACGGGTAATTTCTGATGTCGTTACTTCCTGCAGTTCGTCTGACATTTGTAATGTTTTTTTGAGAATCTCGTTGAGTTTGGTATGAATGATGTGTATAAATTTTTATAAAATCGATGAACTTCCGCAACGACGTATGTTCTGTTAGTAATAACATTGCCTTGCTGATCCTTTTAATTGATGGATATCTTGTTTTTCATAAACTAAACTGTTAAATTTGAGGGACCAAAAATCCAGTAATAATCCAGCAATTTTTAGTTTCTTCAATTGATTGGAAAGTACATTTTCAAACGCTGCGGGTAGTGAGATTATCGTCATTATCGTGACATGATAATCAAATTTTTATGGAACAAATAAATGGCATATACTTGAAAGATATATACTTTCAACAAGATGGTGCAACCTGCCATTTTGGCAAGATAAAATAATGCAATTATTGCAGACAAAGTATAAAAAATAGTAATGGATGTCTCAAAATGACCTTTTATTTATTTATTTGAAAAATACAAATGTTTCTATTTTAATATAATACTAGCCGGCTTCATCAACCTGTTTTCAAAAATTATTATTTTGACAAAATATTTAGTCTTATTTCTTCCTTGGATTCCAGAATAGTATGTCAATTATTCGCAACCACTTTTCCTTTCAAAAAATTCCAAAGTCCAATGACAGTAAATTACAAGATCTCTTTAGACTATTTAAGTCGCCGTTGTGCAAATAACACGACCATAACGTGTTATTACGCACATGTCCGTTACGTGTAAAAATAAAAGAATAATGACAATAAAATCAAAAACAAAAATATACGTAGAGCAAATATAAATATTGTATATAAATCAAACTATTACAAAGTACAAGAAACTACAAAATAATATTTACATACAAGTGTTAGAAATACAAATAAAATATTAGAAAAATAACGGAAGCAGGCTTTATACGGGGTGTCAATAATGATTATTTTTAAATTCTCCACAAAAAAACTCTAAAAATTGTACAGTGTTTATGTTTTTATATGTATGTTAAGTCGAGAATTCTAAGCAACATTTTATTGTTTCTTTTCCATAAACTTTCGTAATGTTTGACAATTTAATATGTGCGGGTTAAGTTAATTAAATTATGGTATTCATTATAATGAGAAATAAACTTATAAGCAACTTTACTACGCAATAAGTTTATAAGGAAACGTTTGTTAGAATTTATTGCAATCCCGGTTAAAGTTGAAAGCTGCCTGATGAAAATGTTTCATATAAAATATTTTTAAATAACAATTATTATTTTATTTGATTTGCTAATGAAAAGAGATTTCCTAGATAGGGAATTTTAATTTTTCTGTACATCCTCAATAAATGCCTCAATGTCGGTGGCGCCTACGTTGCAAAATAGCTCACATGTGTGAGTCACTCTTGTGTATAATAAAACTTTTCTTATCTCATTTGTTTTCGCCGGCTTACCGGAACTTAAAAAATGGAATGTAAAACGCATTTAGTAAATAATATGTATAATCAATCCTACGTGTCTCCAAAGCTAGAGATAATCAATTCTTACACCTATACTCAAAATTACAATGGAACATCTTTAAGAGACTCAATACCTATAAACATTCTCATTTTTCTACCAATTTATTAATGATCAAAATAAAAACTATCTAAATAAATATCAAATTTTCTAAACTAAGCTCTGTCATAGTTGCCTTAAAGCCCATTATCGATGATATTATACATAAGGCGGATTCTGAAAAATGGACTGTTATTATCTATTGGTGTTCGAATACAGGTATGCAAGAAGTTTGTTTTACAACATGCTTGCTAATAGAAATCTAACCAATGAAAATACTTCAAAATACTACAGTTCTTAGACATAAAAAAGCAAAAGAAGCAAGTCGGCGAAAAGAGCAATCACACTAGAAATATAGCAGAAAATAATAAAACAAATAGTAGTACAAATTACCTTGCAATAGACCACGGAGTAAGTCAATCAGTTCGTAGTATATTTAAAAAACAGAAACAGCATATTTTGTAAAACATAGCGCAACAATGGCGTGTATTCTGTTGTGCACTCTATAATAAAGATAACGCCTTGTATCTTTTTCAATGAAACGCAGAAACGCAGTGCGCCTTTCCGCTCGGTTCCGCGTTCTCGTGATCTTATAGTGCAACATACTTGCAACATTTAACAACCCGTAACAGAATACCGTCGCGTAACATCACCACGCAACAAAGTGCGCATGAAAGAATAAAATGCTGCAGCATCACAGCACGAGATTTCTTGGATTCGACGGCATAAAACCGATAAGCGATGGGACGCTCCGAAAGTCCCGCGATGAGACACTTTGTTGGTTGATGTTATACGACGGTGTTATGTTATGAGGAAATGTTACAAATGTGTACGCACTATTAAATTGCATACATTAAGATCGCGGGTTCTTTAAAGTACGCAAATAAACCTTATATACGAACACCCCAGTTAGCACACCAATATGATCAAAAACAGGTGGGGTGTCGTAGGTGATTGTGATTAACTAACCTTGCTTATTTTGAAATGTTAACTTTCATGCCTTATATCAATTTTTTATTTATTATTATTGTAGATAGACAGACATTACTTATTGTGTTTCAATTAAAGAAATTCTTTAACAAAAAATATTTAGTTTAATTAAACGTTTCCCACAACCCCTGCGTCGTAACACCTTATTAAGAATTAGTGACCGAGATAGGAAAGTTTTGCGATAATCTTCGAAATTTAATTAAAAACAACATTAACATTTTAAAAAAATTCTGTTTAAACGGTCAGTAAAAGGCAAAAATATAAAAATTAGGCAATGCAAAATGTTTATTGGGCTGCAAAATTTCATACAGAATATCTTCGTTTGGGTAGATGTTTTTGGGATCATGCCAGTATCACATTTTTTATTAAAAGCACATTGCTATGTAAACGCTTCTTAGTTATACTTAAAAAATTAATCCCTATCTTTGAATTACTGAATGGTCAACAAGATCGTCGGATATTAGATTTCTTTTAATACCTAAATTAAAAGTTTATAAAAACAGGGTCACAAAATATTGATGAATTAAAGAATACGTTTTTTTTTTGAAGGTTAGGGAATTCCCCAACCTTCCAATGATCAAATCTCTTAGGAATAGCAGTTTGAATATTTTCTTTAGGTTCGATTAATTGTCTCGTTATTTTTGTATCTGTTTGGTTAAATTAAATTTGTATGTATGTGAGAAAGTATTCTTAATTTGAAGTTAATTTCTAACAAAAAGATTCTTAAAATTATAAAATGTAAAAACATACAAACTGTTTATTTTAAAAAGTTACCCCATTTGCATATTAAAACGAACACCATGCATATTAAAAATATGTTTAAACAGTAGCTAATTTACATCTAAGAATCTTTTCTTTTGAAAACCAACAAAAACTTTTTGAATTTTCTTACGGTTAGCAAATTATTTGTGTTTAAGTAATTTTTACTAACCGTGTATATACATTTATATATATATATATATATATAATTTAGCGTCAATGAATAAACTAAAACACTTTACTATGCTTTTACCGCAATTTATTCTTTCAAATTCTTTATTAGTTTTGGCTTCGCTGGAGCCTTGCAGTCGATGGAGCCGAAAATACTAATGAATTCGAAAGAATAAATTGTGATACATAGTAAATTCTTTTATTTTATTCATAATAATCGATTATTACATAAAAACAAATTAATTATTATTTAGTTTTAGTTTGTTTGGTTCGTATTTCTTTTGTATGTGTTTCTTACTTTGTATTATTAAGGGGGGCTTGAAGAAAGATTACTCTCAATGTTTGGTAGCAATACTAAGTGATCATAATCGCTTTGACAATTGTATTATTGTTTATAAACGATTTGTGTTTATTTATATTTATTTTCTAACAAGTTGTTGTTACAATGTCATAGAATAAAATTATTTAATAAGTTGGCGCCCGATATAAAAATGTAGACACAAAATTCTTTAAATTCACAATTAAAAATCTCTTATTATCTTATGTAATAACCCAGTAGTCATTATTCTTACTCATTACATAAATTAAACTGCAAATTTAATTGTAGTCATTTTCGTACATTTATTTGTACTTGCTTTATTGTTTTATTTTCAATTGATATTTTTGACATTTTCAGACTATATTACAAGATTATGCAAATAAATCTATTGGAGCAAAGCAGACAGCGAGACGCATTGTAGTTACAAATGTAATAAGTGTAAGTAGGAAGTAGTCAGTTTCACTTTCTTCAGCCAGCTCGGCACAAACATGGTAAGCAACTACTGACCCACTGGCGAGGCCGAGTCTCCTACTTTCATGTAAATACAGTTCTTATCTTCTCGCTTATTGTTTTGTCACATTCTATACGAACTACTCTCGATTGTTGAACACATTTCCTACCATGTGATTTACAAGTTACTACACACCTTATAAATGTTTAATATTCATATCCCATATTAATTAATAACTGAGAAATTTAAATATGTTTCGAAAAATCGAACGCTTTAACAGTAGTCGAGTTGAAAGTGAAATTTGTAATAAATCGTGGAACGTGAGGCAAATTGGATCATGTCAAAACAACAGCCCATAGTATTAATTAATATGTTAATCAATAAATTTTGATTAATACGTCGTCAAATCTCTCAGAAGCTTATGTATGCTATTTTACAGAAATTTTATTTACAGAAATAATTAAACTTATGGTGTTTTAAAGTTTGTTTCAAAAATAAATAGTTAGCAAGTGTATATTAGTTTAGTATCGAATTATATTTGTTTAGAGCTATTACATTAAATCACTAACATATCTGCAATGATCATTTAAAAAATACGAGTATATCTATAAGAAAGTAAGTAGCGGAGTAATATTCAATGCCCGCTATAGTCGAGTAGGGATGGGATAAGAAAGAGAACTTTCAAAGTTCGCCATCGATGTTGACATCGATAATGACCATCGATGACTACGAAAATTGAGTAAATAATAAAAT
>JARJEC010053714.1:0-10766 GCA_030264575.1 Tachinus sp. AB-2021 | reverse complement strand
TGTTTACCTTTACTTTGTTATTGTTCTTTGTTGAAAATTGAAATAAATGTATTAAATAGAAAAAAAAAAAAAAAATAGCCTAGCAAGCTAGAGGTCGTGGGTTCAAACCCCAAAAATGTGACCAGTCTTAATCATGCTTTCAATCCACTGATGGTTCGGAAGTCACCTTATAAGCTGTTGGTCCCATCAAAACCCCGCTATGACAAGCCATCGGCTTACTTAGTGGCAATGATGTAAAACATAAACAAACAAACAAAATATCCGCTTGCACCATTTTGCACTACATTTTTATTGCAAATTCGAATTCTAACGACTTTTCATTTAACACTTTTCTCGTTGGGGAGCAAATGCGCCGTAATCGACAATAAACAAAATTAAAAACGGCACAGTACAATTTGGTTACAGTTCTAATTATAACGCAACTAGAAAAGTGTTAATTAGATACGTATATATTTCCTTTGAATCAAATTATATAATAAAAATGCTTTTATCTTAAGACAAACCCTATTTTTGATTATAGATTCAGATTCAAGGGAACAAAATACGTAATTTTTGTATTTAACACGTTTCAAGTTACATGATAGTTACCACTGTAACCAAGGCGTACTGTGCCCTTTTTTAATTTTGTTTGTTGTCGATTATAGCACTATCACCTAAAAAGAAAAGTGTTAAATATAAAAATCATATATTTTATTCCGTGGAATCCAAAACTGCAATAAGAAATAAGGTTTTATATTTAAAATTTCAATATTGCCCCCGCCCCACTCCCTGGAAGTTGTGCAGGGGGGTCAAAAATAGTATCATCAAACATCATTTCTTAAAATATTGCAGCAATATTTTTTAGTTTTTTAATCCGATGCGTAGTTTTTGAAACATTTTGTTGTCTCAAGATAAAAAACTCACCAAAATAATATAAATGTTCAGATATTTAACATAGAGATGTTCAATATAATGAACATTAGATATTAAAATAAAAATCAACCAACCAAAAAACATCCAATTTTAAACATATACTGGGTAAGTTTGTAGATCGTATAAAAATCAAAAATATTAAGTATAAAGTAGTAAAAAATTTGGCCTAACAAGGTTATTTACATAAAAGTTATTAATTAAAACTGTCTTAAATGTATGTACAGTCATGCTCACATAAATCTAGTACAAACATGTTTGTTTTGTGTAACAAGGTCTTTAGATTTAAACTGGTTTCTAGTCAAATTGACATCTGTCCATAGGTTAGGTATTATAAGAAGTCAGTTTTATAACAAACAATTTTAGGTATTTGCGTAACTAGATCTAAATTACTTGTACTAGGTTTATGTTAGCATGATTGTACATTAACACCACCTAAATCGGTCGCCAGGGTGGTATATCCAGTACGGTCAATGTCAAATGTTTGCAAGAGTTGAGCAACGGTCAGCACTAGGATGGGTGAACGCATAGCCCCGCCTACCGATCCCATTCGCCATTGGAAAACAATTAGTGGTGCTCTAAATATAGAAAGCAAATTTTTAGGGTACCAAGCCTTAACTCACACAAATACAATTACTACTACTACGACCACTAAACGACCAACTCTTATCCGAAAATAAAACCCAAAAACCCTATCATCGTAAACAGTCACTCAACCACCTACGCTACCGAGATTGGTCAAAAATATCATAAAAATATCTATAACTTTTTTTATAACAAAAATAAATATAGTAATTTTATATCAATATTATATAAATTCTAATTATAAATTTTTATTTTTACATCAATAATCATTTTAAATGTTCAATACAACTATTTATTATTACTATAATTGTTTGGAGTTATGTCATAAAATAATTCATTAACTATACATATATGTATCATTAATGAATTATTTCATGACATAACCCCAAACATAAACATTATATATGCACAATATGATCAACCAACCCAATATTATAGTTATTAAAATGTATATCTATTTTATTATATTGTTACATAGTTTTCTTTTAACTTTTACAATTATATTTCACTTTCTATTATAATTGTACAAAACTAAAAATAGGCATCAACCTTTAACCCGCCTCTGATAGAAATCATGCCAGAACTTTCGACATCGCGTACATAAAAATTTATTTTAAATCCACGACTATATTATAATATATTATTATATTTATTATAATTATATATTATATGCGTGCTTTCTCAAGTATATTGATATGCATTATGCACATGCAGTGATTAATCATTAGTCACAAAGGATTATCCATTATTCTCACAGCAATGCGTCAATGGTATACATTATGCATGCCTATATCATATTATATTTTTATTATATTTAATTATATAATAGGATTTTCAAAACTCGAGCTTGGTGCGAACAGATTTGGACAAAATTGCACAACTTCAGCTCTCTCTACTTGTGATGAATTTCCAGTTAATTTAACAGTTTTCCAAAACTACAAACAAAATTGACATAAACATTTGCTGAAAAATATATTTGATGAAAATAACCTTAAGAATCATAAATAATAAACGCAGAAATTGATGTATATCAAAAATTGAAATAAATTCATTCAAATAAATAACAGAAAACGTCAGTACCCTGGAGTTGCTCATTTTACCGTATATTAATAAATATACAAAATAAATGTAAATAAAAATGATTGAAAATGTATAATCATATAGCTGTATAGTCGAATTTAAATTAAAATGTTTCTTGAATTTTTTATAAAACTAAAATTGTCAATATTTTTAAGTTTCACTTATTTACTATTTTAACCTCACATTCTAATCTGACAGATAAGATTGTCGTGAATAAAGTATAGTATTCTACTCGCATATAATGGTTATTATTATATGCTTGTTGAATAATATACTATTTTCTCAAGTGCCTCCTGTGCATTATATAATATGTTTCAAACATGTATTGTTAATTTCATAAGTGAGGTTATAAAAACTAAACGCCAGTTGTGAGGTTAATTTTAGAAATAATTGAAGTGGATTTCTATTATCACTTTCAAAATGGAAACACATATATACTTTGTTTTAGGGCTTCAAAATGCCAAAGTATTATTAATTTGATAATTGATATTATTAATAACAAAATAATATCAATTCAACAAAGAAAAAATCTAATTAAACAAGCATTTAATAGTTTTATCAGTATATTTTTTACTTTTCTCCCTATAATACACAATCTAGGTTTTCAAACATCTTGTGGAGGTATATTTAAAGCATATAATATGCTAACCGAGCCTACAATATACGTATTAGAATGTATTCTTTTCATATATAAAGAAAAACAATTTAGAATGTATTCTTTTCATATATAAAGAAAAACACTTTAGAATGTATTCTTTTCATATATAAAGAAAATCTTATTCGCATCTGATTTGCAACATGAAAAAAATACAAGAAACGTGAACAAAATGTATATATATCCGGAGCACAATTTACAAATAGTCAAAAAATGCCTCATTACGCGTGCATCAAATTTTACATTTCACTTCAGCAAGACCTAAAAACTGACAGACAGATTGAACTTCAAAAATGAAATAAAGAAATTATTAATACAAATAGAGCCATACAACTGCCAACAGTTTTTCAATTACTTTTAAATATTACTATTTTGACATTTGTCTACTATACGCAACACTGCAATTGTACGAATGTATGTATTAGCAAATTAAAATATATCTATCTATCTATCTATCCATATAGGGAAAAGTATTGGATTCATACCAAAAATTCAAAATTGGGATTTCTATAGAAATATACGCTTTTAAGGTCGCTGAATCTAAAAAAGTGTTTTTTTTAATGTTTGTATCTATTGTTGCGGAAAAATTTTAGTTCTCTTAGCTCTAGTTTAATATTGAATTACTAAATACCTGGAGAAAAATACATCGCAAAAAGTTCAGATAGATCAAATATAGGTAAAAATTCAGTGTTAAAATTAGCCACCAATCCTCCTTATTGGGACAGCGTTTTATTTAAAAAACTAAAACGGAAAAATACGTGAAAACAATGTTTCTTTTATTCAAAATATATTTTTCGATTCGTAATAGATTGCGCTGTTAGTTCACAATATAATTTAAACATGAATTATTAAAAAAAAAGTATCTCTGACCAAATTTAAAAATCATACCAAAAATGTGGCAATGACAAAATTAAAAACACGAAAATTATACCAAAGAAAAAATCGAATAAAATTAAATCTTTATCTTCTGTGCAGCCTATTTTAAGGAATAAAAAACCACCGTTAAACGTTAATATTATACTGCAAGAAGAAAACAGAGGAAATATTACAATAATAATGAGATTAATAAACCAAAACTCCTGATACTGGCCGATAAAATAGAATGTAACACTAGGAACTATTTTAGTAAATATTTTAAACCATTTCATATAAAAGTTTTTCTCAAACCCAATGCAAAATTCCTAGATGTTAAAAACCTCACAAAAACCTTTACCAACTCTGATTATGTTATTATTTTGGTAGGTTTTAATGACGCTGTAAATAGTAATAATTTATCATTACATTATTTTAATTAATTGCTGACTGATATAAAGAAAACTAATGTTATCAGAGAAACTTATACTCTGGGTCCCAAGCAAAACTAGCATCACTCCGAAATCAATACTGGCGGTTATCCGCAAGAAGCTCGGTGAGAGGTATCCTGCGAAACTGCATAAAGTATGTTCGTTTTAAACCTACAATAATCACGCCAATGATGGGGAATTTGTCAAATCAAGCACAAGCGCTGTTTCTCAAAACAGGAGTCGACTATGGTGGGTCAATCCCAATGAAAGAAGGGAATCGACGATCTAAAAGAATTGTAAAATGTTATTCATTTGTATGATAACAAAGGTGATACATATAATATAGAATTAGTAAGCAACCTAACTACTGATCGATTCTTGGGAGCTCTTAGAAGATTAGTATCAAGAAGAGGACTAATAGAGGAAATATTCTCCTCCGATAATGCTACTAATTTATTTATTTTGTACTCAAAATTGCCAGCAATCAACCAAACTCGGAAAAGAGGGAATAAAATGGCATTTTAATCCTCAACACGCTGCTCACTTTGGAGGACTATGGGAAGCCGCAACTACACACGCTGATGACTGGAAGTGGAGGGTATACTTAACTCGAGGCACTTAGCTCCTCTATCCCTGGATCAATATCCCTGGATCAATGATCTTGATGCATTAACTCCCAGACGTATTTTAATTAAAACACTAGTTTTAAAAAATATTTTTATATTCTTTGCAAAATATATTGCATAATAGTGATATCAGATTTAGTTTTTCATTTATATATTACAATTATTATCTTTTTCTAATTTCTAATTTTTCAAAAAATGTAATATTTTTAATAGAGTTTGTGATAAAATCGTCTCGCTGAGAGGAGAGTATGATTTACTTGCCATCGCTCATTCGTGCTTTAAATAGTTTTGATTATTAATCGCCTTCATTAACTATTAATTTATTTATTCAATTATTGATTAAATAACTATTATATTTCTTATATATTTGTGGAGTTTTTATTTTATATAATTTTTTGAATGAACATATATTTTCAGAAAGTTGATTAATCATTAATAAGCGATTTCTTAGAAAGCTGAATATTTGCAAAATCAATATTTCATTTCCTTAATTAATTTTATTACGAATAAAAACACATTCCATTTTTAGCATCTGAATAACAGCATTGATCAATTATAACATTAACATTATACATACCTCCGGCCAGTAAGTTCTTTGCTATAAACTCCAAATTTTTATTTTCACTCTTCAACATCTTCTTTGCAAAATTAAACAGATCCAATCCAAATTAAAGCATAGGAATCGCACTCGGTGATAAATTTATTTTAACGGGACCATCAACTTTCACAATATTCATATTATCTCGCTTCTTGTAGCTCTAAAAATGTTTTATAAAATTAGTTGAGGCTCTCGCGCAATTTCACTTTTAAATCCACGTGTGACGGTTGCACCGTACTAGCGGTTACTGACGCGAGAGTCGCGCGACTCTGCTGCTCATCCTATTATGCAAATTTTTAAATTTACTTTCTTTTTTAACTTAGGCCAGCCGCATGAATGAGATGTTTTCGAGGAAACGTCCGTGACACTGATTTTTTTTCACATATCGTGACCCACTTTCCAAATTTATTATAGAGTAAAATGTAACACGCTACGCCACGCAAGTGGAATGTAATTGTATAGTATTTTCGATATTTTGTATCATCATAGCGGATAAATAAAAGAAATATTTCAAAATAATTTATGTAATAATCTTTATTAAAAATAAGTCCTGATGGCAAGACATGAAATCGTTCATAAAAATAAAGAAAAACGTAGAAACATATTTTGATTTAGTAAATAAAGCATAAAGGCCCGTTCATGCTACTCCGGAATTGCGGATTTTTTGGTGCGAATAAATTGGCCGCCACAAATCCGCAATTAATCTAGATTTCCAGTTCATACTGCAACAATTTTATCCGGACGATTTTTAAGTATTTTAGGTTGGTGTTTTATTGGCGGTAATTTCGAATGTTTTGGTAATTTTCTAGGGTATTTTATTTTTGCGTCGGTTTCACTAGTCAAATTAAATAATAAATTTTAAAATTTTCAAAATGTTAAAATTGATCAAACTTTTTGCAGATTCGTGGCCGCCATTTTATCCGAAAAAAAATTCCGCAATTCCGAAGTAGCATGAAGTCAGCCTTAACAGGTAATAAACAGTACTGTGTATTATATTTTCGTATTGTCTGTGTATTATCAAAGTTTCGGCGACGATAGTAGCAAACAATAATTTTGTCTTATAGAAAAAAAGGTTAGATTAGGTTAAGTTAGATTAGGTTATGTATTTAGGTCATAGAATGTCGGTAAAGAAACACGTAAATAACACATTTTGTTTTAGTAAATAAAGGATTACAGGTATTAGTGTTATGTATTATATTTTATCAAAGTTTTTTTGATTTTGTCTTACAGAGAAATACAAATTATCAAAAATATGCAAATGTGCACTTCTCGTTAAAGATTTAAGATTAAGATTAAGATTCAAGTAGGTACCTCAAAACATAACGGTCAATTTGAATATATTAAAGAAGCTGTGTGATTTTCTTGCTTGATCATTCCACGAAAAATAAAGCATCTAAAATTATACAGTTGTTTTAAAGCATGCCAACCTTCAATGTTATTATCGCAAATATGTATATTGTAATTACCAGTTTTAGTACTTTTTTAATTTACTTACTTACAAACAAGAATATTCGACGTCCTTCAATAATATCGGGTAACCCAAGATATAGAGAAGGCTATTTTATTTTGTTATTTATAAAAATAAGATAAGATAAATAAAATTTATACGAGTAAAAATACATAAAAAAATATTTTTTTGTTGTATATGAACTAGTCGTTTTAATATATGCATGGTAGAATATAAACAATATGTATTTTAAAACACGACTATCTTAACGACGTGTTTTAGATTTTTAAAATCACATCGTTAAGGAAAAAATAAGTTTTCCTTAACGATACGTTTTGAGATTTTCTGAAACACGTTACTATGAATAAAAAGTATCAGTTTTTATTAATACTTAAACAACAACAAAAAAATGTGAGTGTGCTTGGAATTCACACAGAAGAAGTAAAACCTTTAGTTATGGACACTACTGCTACAGACCGATACAGCGGTAGTGTCGCAAATAAGGAGAAGGATGCGCGGGAAGTTTAAATGATTTAATTACAAAATCAATTTGTAATCTATAATCATCACTTTCCGAGGTCAAAATTTGTGTTTCAAGATATGCGATCTCTCATCAGTGTATCTTGCAATCGCAATTCCATATTTGCATTTTATACGATTTCCGTATAAGCATAGGTAGAAGGAATATCGCCAGCGCCATTTAATAGATGAAAGTTTCACAGATATTTAATTCAAATTTGCCGCAGTTATGAAGCAAGATTTTGAAATCAAGAAACGCGCCGTGAGACAATTTATGTATTTTCACAGCCTTATGATATTTTACAATTACAAATCAATTTGTAATATAAAATTGCTATTCTGTAGTTTATAAATGTAAACAAAATAGAGAGAATAACAATAAAACATGTATAATGTAAGAAAAACTGTTGCAAAGTTATAAGAAATGTTTAAAAATACTTAAAAATTTAAAGAGAATATCAAAAAATATTGTGAAAACACCCCGAATTGTTAATCACATCTGATTCTATTTTTTTTTTGTTTCGGCTAAAAATAATGTTTCGGTCGGAGCTGAACCGTGTACTTAAGTAGTACAAAAAATAAATAATTTGTAATTAATTAATTTTGTATACAAATTTTAAATCGAGTAAAATTGGTGTACTGGGGCAAGTGCCTAAAATACTATTTGTTGTCTATTTAATAAATAACTAAATAATAACTATAATTGCAAATCATAAAATGTGTTCTATGAGATATCGCCAGAGTGGATATAATATTAAATACTTGCTGCAAATATTGGCTCGTCTGAAATAATCACGGAGGGAAAGATTGTACGCGCGGGTTAGATACAGGAGCAAAAAGAGAATATTTTGACCAAGAAATAAGTCAGTGTGAGTTTCTGACATTGTTTTGTTTTCAGATTTCCCAATTTTTTTTTGTGGTATGCAAAATATACCGTTGAGAGGACAGTCGAATGAACAACTAGCCAAACATTTTAAACATTCTGACAAAAATGCAAGTTACATTAGTTGCAATATACAGGGATAGCAACAATGATTAACGATTGATTAATAGACAACGAAGTATGAACATGTGGTTGACATCAAGAATTCGATACAGGCGATGAACAACTAGCCAAACATTTTAAACATTCTGGCAAATACGCAAGTTACATTAGTTGCAATATACAGGGATAGCATCAATGATTAAGGATTGATTAATAGACAACCAAGTATGAGCATGTGGTAATACGTAAAAATAAAAATCCAAACAAAACATTTATTATTTTATAAGAAATAAATTAGTGTTCTAATACAAGAACGTGCCATTAATATAAATGCTTCTTGGGCTTGTGTAAAAATATTGAAATTGTTGTTTAATTATTTAAAAAGAAAATGTTCACCTCATAAATTCAAAATACAGGGTACAAGGTGTCTATTCTGACCGTCATTTCAGTGAAACGCTACTCTGATGTGTATGACTTATCTCATCGGTGACAAATTACGAACAAAAAGAGTTTTTGCGGATGCAAATTATTAAGTAGCAAGTATTACGCTTTTATTGCGACAATTTTTGCCGTTTATTTTTATTAATGTTATAGGTTATATCCATACTAGAATGATTTGCTAATTCTGCAAGATTTGAACAGAAATAGAATGAGAACTTATTGGAGATGATTTAAAAGAGGAAAAAAAGTAATTAATGAAATAAATAAATAAATAAATAGTATTTTCATTGTGCATTCCTGATGATAAAATCGTTGCTTAATTTTACTGTGGAAATTCTCACTCTAATATACAATGAAATTGATTTGGGTGTTCGGATACGTGTAATTATTTTATTTTCAATACTATATCCTATAATTTTATTTATATTTTATACATTGCAATTGCATGCAACAAATACAAATACATAAGAAATGAGGTGGTAAAGCAGCATACAAAATCACACATTAATTGAAGAGTGTGTTGCATTATATTGTAAAATAATTATATATTTTATTAAAAAAAATGAGCATTTATTAAAATTTTTATATGCATTAGTTAAAATTTATTTTCAGGATTATTTTCTACTTCGAATCCCAAAATGTTGCGTTCAATATAATATTTAATTTTTTTATAATTATTACAATAAGTATAAACTTTCAATTAATAATAATAAAATGTATAGTGTGTTGCTATCAATTTTTTGATTTAACAATAATAATATTTATCAACTATAAAATAAAATAAAATAAAATTTGATTAAATATATTATAATTTAATAAGATTTTTCATTTACATGAATTATTTAAGTATATTTGCTATATGCAATTTTAAAAAAATACATTTCTTTAAAGTTAAACCTTTTTCATATATTCCAGCACATGAAAAAAATACTCAATATAAATAACTTCATACAAATTTTGTTTCAAAGATAATTTTAACTTAAAAACCGTAAAAAAATAAAGAAACATATAAACCTAATTTTTCTAAAAGATTAAGTAAACAGTTTAAAATCAATTATCCAAATTCGCACCATTACAAATGTAGATAATACATACTGCTAGTTGACTATCGAATTAATACATTTCTCGTTTTCTGATTTGAAAGATGAATGGTTTGTAATTTCTCTTTTTGATAGTTACTTTAGAAATTGCAAAATCATAGAAAAATGTGATAAATATGAACAAATTACATTATTTTGTTCCAGTCCTAAAAAAAGATTAAATAAAAAGTATAAAATCAATTATCCAATTTCACGTTGCTACAAGCGGCAAATCATACAATTGTTTTACTCTTCATAAGAGATCACATCATAGTAATTTTCGCATCGCTTTGAAACAAGAGATAAAAAGAATAATTGATTCCCTTCTTGTAAGCGATAAAAGATACTAGAAATACTAGAAATGCATATGGTTGTTTCACTCTTCTTAAGAAATCATCAGCGCAAAATGAAAATGAATATACGTTACGGACACTGCAATGATAGCTTATTAAAAATTGACTGAATATTTTGGGGACGCTCTAATGATGAACGATTGAAATGACGCTTAAATGTTGAAAACTTGAAAGTAGGTATAGGCGTATATTATGTGTATTATATA
>JARJEC010053651.1:0-20552 GCA_030264575.1 Tachinus sp. AB-2021 | reverse complement strand
TTTTATAATATTATAAAATATTATAAAATATTATAAAATATTATAAAATATTATAAAATATTATAAAATATTATAAAATATTATAAAATATTATAAAATATTATAAAACATTATAACATATTATAAAATATTACTTAATATTATGAACTATAAAAGTTTAAATTTTAATGCTTATAAAAGTTGTATTAAAACAGTAAAAAATGTAAATTTAAAAATTTTATTTTTTGTTATGTACTAAAGCCATTTTGATTGACTGCTTTAAAAAACAATGCAACAATGTGCGCGCAAAAGAAGTAAAACTTCAAAGTATATTTCAAACTGGTTACAGATAAGTAATCAAAATAAATTCTATAATTCTAATATTCTCTTAGTCTTATATGTGTATTATACGAGTACATATTGGAAATAATGATTTTATTTGCAATTTAATTTACTATAGAAAGTATGAAGCCTAGCGTCAAATTAAAATATTTCTAATTGTTAAATAATTAAAATGTTATTATTCCATGTAGTAATAACTGATTCAAAATTCACATTAGAAGCTCAAACCCACAACAAGATTACATATCTAACACGCTGGTAGGTGACCGGAACTGGTGTTATGTTCTACCACGTTGGTGAAAGTGAATCTTTGAATTATTTATTACATTATTTATATGATACACTGTATTTTAAATACGGGCATTAGTTGACGTCACAAAATCATGTGACTTGCCTTTCAAAATATAAAGTTTTTTCTACATAGACTTGCAAAGTGGTTCCAAGTTATTTATTTTCTAAGTTATGGAAGATTTCTTAATATTCCGATGTACATAAACTGATTTTAATGTTTGATTTAGTCATAATTTGTGTAGCAATTTTAAATCCACTCATATTGAAAATTATATACAATGACAACATAACCTCGTATTTTTCAAGAAATGTTATGAACTTTATAAACTTTTTTTTTGATATTGATATAATCTTAATAATCTTAAATTGGTTGATGATAATGATTGATTTTATCTATTTATGTTCTATTTTTTTACATTACCAAACAAACATTGTTATTCTAACAAAGCCTCTGATTATATTATGAATTTAATATTATTTAAAATCTTGGTCTCAGTTTATGCTATCTTGCAATAGCAAGAATATTTTAAATTTTTGAATAACGTCAGAAAATAGATTTAGAATACATTTAAAAATCAATTGTTAAGTGGCCAATACAGGATCAATTTTTTGTGTCAAATTAGGATAGTAATATGTTTATATCAAACTGATAGATATAAACTTGTATATTATCAGTATTCACATTGATGTTTCCACACACGTGTGTAGGCAGTTTTAAATTTTTCTTCCCCAACATCATAGGTGGCATCAAACATACACATCAAACTGACTGTACAAATGAAATAAAATTCTATTCTTACTTTAAACTGTCAGATTCATTTAAAATTTTATAATGATTTTTAAGTTATATTGAACCTCGTCCAGCAGCATATTTATACTGTTGCACACTTTGAATTTCAGTACTTCTAAAAAGGTATGAAAATTACTAATAAAAAACAATTAAAAAAAACAATAAAAATATATAAAAGTTGTTTTATTTATTTATTAAAAAATCATTAAAAGCGTCTGTTGCAACAAATTGCAAGCTTGCGATTGGTTTGTTTAATCACATGCATTTAGTCGCAACAATTAAAACTACATAGTGGTGACATCATTTTGATATGCAATGTTTGCAATAACAATTTTGGGAGTATAAAATTCATAATTTGTGAACACTATTATAGTACCTTTTTAAATGTGTAAAAAAATGTACCGAAAAATAAAAACTGTATTTAAAGTTTCTGTTAATATATTTTTGTTAATATGCAGATGTCTTTTAATAGAAAATAATTTTAGTATACCTAGTTTGTAAATATTCTTTCTATTATATGAAAGATACTATAAAAGGTCATATACTCGTTATAACATTTTGCACCTCACCGAACAAAACTTATGTCTATACTGCACCAGTGCCAACTTTAGTGTGTAAATTAGATACTCGTTTCGTTTCCATAAAACATCGTATCGACGATTGTGTCTGAACGTTAGTTGAATTATGTGTTGATGAGTTAACTGACTTACCTTTCACGTCTCGGGAGTAATCATTTTTAAAATCAAGAAGCTATTTAGTATCAAGTTGTTTTAACAAATTTATGTTTGAACATGTGCTTTTTACACCTATTTTTTTCTATTCATTGGTTTTTGTTAATCAACTTCACCAATTAACAACACTACAAGACTATTTCTTAAAGATTAGTCCATCACGTGAATTGATTGAGCGTTCACTACAATACTACAAGCCATACCATTTTTTCTATAATCTGCAGTACAAAATATCGTAACATATATAGAGCCCTTAACACATAACTGCTATGTTGACCAGTTTTGCTAGTTCATTTATCAGTTTTGGTAGAAAATCAAGCTTTAACTTGAACTGAACACATTTCTTTCAATATTATATAATTGCAATGCCATTTTTATGAAAGAAATAAAAATTATTATTATTACACTGCATAATCTGCTATACTTACTATATTTCTGTATTTTTCCAAACAGTAAATAAATAAACATAACCTACACTTAATGTTACCAAATAACAGAACCTGCCTGATAGCCATAGTTCAGAACATAATATGACACAGTGTTGAATCTGATATTGCTCAATCTCAACACCACTCATCGATTTTTTAGATCTTTTATCTCTTTTATGTCACAGTTTAAAAGTGTGCATGCACTTGACGCGAAAAAGATGCAACATATAAAATCAATGAGTGGAGTTAAATAGATTGTGTGACGATAATTTGACCTTGAAAAAAAATTGCAAACAAAGAAGTTCTACAACATTTTAACTTATTTAATTTATTTTAAATATTATTTGAAGATTGACAGTTAACTTATTTATGAGTGACCACTCGTCCCCAAAGAACTTAGTCTGAGCCACTGTCTGGCTTTATCGATGCAAACATTGTTGAAACGTTCCAGCATGTAAACTGTTGCACTGAGTTTGACAGTCAAATGTCAAACATAATTCTTTTTTTTGTTGCTTATTTTTACAATTTCATCATTTTACATCTTAACAACTTTGTCACAGCTGCGACAATGTAGACTTTTGCGCTATTATTTTTTAAGTTAATTACAAATTATTATAATATTTAAGTTTTTTATATTCCTACAAAATGTTTATTAATTTTAGTATAAATAGAGATTAAATTAACTGTGCCCTATTTAAGTTTACACATATACCACTCTCACCCCAGTATAATATACTAGAAATATAATATAACTTTTTAATCATTCAAAATTTGAGACCAACAGCTAAATAAATCAATTTTAAAAATCAAGATTTATAATCAGAATTAATAAAAGAGTTTAGAAAAAAGTAAATATTTATTTGTGTTATAATATCAATTTTGGCATTTTTAATGGCGCTTTTACGAAAAATTATTTAGAAACTGTTTTTAGCTCATCAACGTTCTGTGATAGATGAAAATATGTAGTTTTAAGATAAAACAACTTTAAAACTGTTTATTAAATTAAAAAACGTTTTAAAACCAATTATTTTAATTTATAATAATTTAATTTACAATACAAAGCTAAATGTTTGTATTGTAACAACCCAATCTAAAAAAAAAAACAATCTTACAATACAAATTTTAATTATGCCAATATCAATATTATTTAGTTATGCAACATAAAAAAGTCGATAAGCACATTTTTTAAAATAATATGCAATAATCATTAGCAATATTATTTTATAATATATTTAAACATGTATTTAACTCGTTAAAAATTATGATAATTTTGATTATTAATTTCGTGCTAAAATGAATATAGAAGCACACGTTTTATTAAAAAACAAAGATTAACCCTATTATATAAGTTGATTCTTTGAAATATCCAATACTACAAACTACAATATGATTGTACCTGTAACGTGTCTAGCTCTTGCAGCTAATATTATTGGTTTTGTCTGTAAGTATAGTTTCATTATTATTTCTTTATTTTATAACTTTTTCTATAACGGAGACTATTTCTTTTTGCAATTGAAATCGCTTTATTGCAACTTTATCAAAGTTAATTCTAAATTTATTCTAAACAAACATTTTTCAAATAATTTTTAGATTTTTAAGATTATTACATTTTTTGTTAAATAACTCATATTGATAAAAATTCTGTGTTGTCGAAAACTGTGAAATAGTTAGATTTTGTAATTAATGAGAACATTGACAAAAACAAAGAAAAACATTTGGTATAAAAACCTTATAACAATATAATTTTAATGTGTTATATTATTATGTTAAACAAAAATAATACCTAAAAATAGAATATTTTGTCTCAATTTGATTAAAAAATAAATATTTTGTATAAGAAGTTTTTTCCTAAAATTTTAATAATATGTACAAAAAGGACTGTAAAAATAATTTTTTTTGCTTAATTTTGGCATCATTCGTCAGTGTTAATAGGTTGAGTGAATTTAAAATATTTATAAATTATTACTCAGAAAAAATTTAAAAAAAAAATAAAAACGTAAAGTATGTGTAACGTCCTTTTGATAATTGATTTAAAAAGGGCTGGCAATATTGCAGAATTTTTAAAAAACAGAATGGCACGCGTTTTGAAAATAAAGCATCTTACTTCCTCAAAACTGCAATTTTTATGTAAGTAAAATTTAGCAATGCAATGTGTAAAATAAAACAATGAACAAAAAAAATTAAAAGAAAAAATTATGATTAAATACAAAAATCCAAAAATCAATTGATGTAATTGTTATTTAATTTGAAGTATTCTTTGTTTTTTTTTTAATTTAAAATACTTATTATACTCTTTATTATAAAATTTAACAAACATATTCGTTAAGAAAAGTTATTCTATTGGTTAAGAAAAACATAGCCATATGCTTTCGAAAACAATTCTAGCATACAGAGTGTTCAAAAAATAGAGAGTAACTCTCTTGAAAACAATTACATTTTTTATTTTGATTTCAACAAAGTACAACAACTTAGCTTTAAATAAAAAATAACATAAAATTCACCTTCAAAAATTGATTCACGTAATGATAGAACATAAAACCAAGACCAATTAAATTACCTCAATAGCTCAATTGGCAAAGCATTGGACATGTAATCCAAAGGTTGTGGGTTTGATCTTCACCCGTTTTTTAAATAATTATTCTAAAATGGAGTAATAGCGTTGTAATTATTTAATAATTACAATATCTTAATTTTGATTTAGAATCCATTTAAAAAAATAATTGTAAAAATTATTAAAATTTGTTTGTTTTAAACATATACCGTTAGTGATGTGAATATATCCTATCTACATTTTTATTGAAAAAATCAACAGTGATTTCATTTTATTTAAAATTACATTGCAAATATTTCCTAATAGTCATCTTATATTTACTAGATATTTAAGATAAATATTTGAGCAAAATGTTTTGTTTAAAGCAATAATTACTATTTTAATTTTACCAGAGGGTCAACCAAAAACAGTTTTTGTCTCTTTTATAAAATATAGGTTATTGCAGCGGTTTTCAATCTTTTGTATTTTGCGCCCCTAGATAAAAATATGAAGTTGAGTGGTTGTTAACTTTCCTTTAAAAATCGTCATAAAGAGCGTCGATTTGAATACAAAAACAATTTGAAAAACAAATGAAGAAATGTAGTTGCTCAATTCCAATAATTTAACCAGAATAATTGAATTAAATTAGTTTTAGATCGATATTTTAATATCAAACTTATAAAAATACATTAGAAATGTCAAAAAGAAATTTTGTCAATTTACAAGAAAACTATGAAATTTATATCAAAAAGTCATATAAACTAATTTGTAGATCTCTAAAATCTGCAAATTTTGGGTTTTGTTTCATTAAAAAATTCCAAAACACAAAAAGATACGTACGAATTTTTCTCCCTAAAATAAAAACCAATAGTTCTTTCGAGATGATGACGTTACCAGTGTGAGAAGTGTTAGTGTCAAAATCCGCTAAATATAAAAGTATAAATAAAAATTATATAAAATACTTGCAGGCGAAGCGGGTCGAACAGAATAACCGGATTCATCTTTGCTTTTATACTATCTTCCACCAACACATGCCAACATTCTACTTATCCTAATGAATTTAAAATGCTTCTTTTAATGTAAAGATCTGATGGTGGAAATATATTGTTTGGGCAAAAGTTTTAGTACGCAATGCAACCTCTAGTTCGACTTTGGGTTGATGTTGATTTTTTTATTTATTGATACATATACAAATTTACTGAAGTATAACTTTTTTTAATAATTTAATTCCAAAATAATGCTCAAATGTGTACTAGAAACGTTTTTTGAATGCATCTGTTTAAAATTCACTCAGATGCTTTCTTAACCCAACCTAATCTAACCTAACCTATCAATTGTCCTGTTCCAGTAATAATTTGTTACGTTCTAGTAATAAATTATCAATAAATACTAAAATGATTTAATAAAATTAGTTTAATTACATGTAACTAAATACTTATAAATATTTGGGCAAGGTTTTATTACTATTTATAGATTTTTTATTAGTTTTTTATTAGATTTGGAAATACAATAATTTCTTTATACTATTCTAAAAAATCAATGCTTTATTGGAAAACAAAATTTTTAACTTTTTGTTAATTTATTATAATAAATAAAATTAGGCGATATCAAAATGTTTATAGTTTATAGTAAAATTGTTCCTGAAAATGCTTTTGTCGTATTTAGTATATTTGTGATTGGGTGTTGTATTAATGTTGCGGTGCATCTATGTTGAAATTTTCTTAAAACTTGTTGGAGTACTTATTAGAGCATTTTCAATAAATTTAAAATAAATAAATAAAAATACCTGCAAGTATTAAGCAAAATGCTCTTCCACAGTTAGTTTATCGCACCTGTAGTGCATAATTGCAAAAAACTCTTCAGATAGTTAAAAAAGGGTAAAAAAATAATCAAGGTTGCGTTTTTAGAAAGTAAACAGTTTTCAAAAAGAAGCTGACAAAATTAAGTTAATATCAATGAATCATAAACACTACAATTATTTAGAGGTGGTTATACATACGAAATTAAAACAACTATATTTTCCAGAAAAACGTGCAAAACATTTTAGATAGGCATTCAGTTTTAGAATCCAATTTTTTGCAATAAGTCATACTTATTTTTACTGTTATTTTAAGTTTGATTAGTTTTAGTGCAAATTTGATAAGTATTTTTTGTTTGTTTGTGGCTTTCTTTTTCTTTCTAATTTTATTTACTCATAACAGATGCAACGTGTCCAATTAATCAACATGATGTTTACAACCCAACCCCATGTGAAGTTTATGGCAACGGAATAATATATACTAACACATTCTCAAAATGTATTTGTAATAATGGATACATTTTTCAAGAAGGCACAAACAACTGTGTACGAAGAAGCAGTTGTCAACTAAAACGTAAGATTACCACATTCTTAAATTATTATTAATTTATTATATAAATATTATAATCTTAATAATGTAATTAAGCTTATGTTATAAATGATTTTATACTACATTCATATCAAATTATTTAATATAATAATATAACCTCACAAAATCTCGGAAAGTATGCTATAAATTCAAAAGATGCATCCAAAGGCATGCTTGTAAAGTTTACTTGAGTTAGCTGATGTATTTATCCGTCAGTGTTAGTGCCAAAATGCTGTTAAAATCAGTTTATAGCAAGAGCGTAATTTTTTTTAGTTCTCGTAATTGCAAGCCACAAATAAGTACAAGTCAAATGCCCATTGTTTAAAATAAAAAGAAATATTGCGTACATAATATACCCAATATGGTCAAAATGTACTTTTGGTAATATTATTTATTACATTTTTTTTTAATTAGATTTTTTTGCTTTTATTAAGTTAGTTTTTTACAATAATTATACATGTATTCTAAATAAGTTCAATTATCAATTATATTATTTTTTATGATAGGTGGAGTATGTCCAGTAAATCAGCATCCTGTTGAAAGAGCAACTGAATGTGATGTTTTTGGCAATGGAATGATATATACCGGCATATTTACGGAATGTGTTTGTAATTATGGATATGTTTTCATCGAAGGTACTAAAATCTGTATAAAACGAGAAGAATGTCATATACGTAAGTATTATTACAAAATTAATTAATAATATGTGATATTCTCTTAATAAATTTTTATTGTAGCTAAAACGTGTCCAGTAAATCAATACTTTGTTTCAAAACCAACCGAATGTGACGTTTTTGGTAACGGAAGAATATATTCCAAAATATTTACAGATTGTGTGTGTAGTACTGGGTATGTTTTCAGGGAAGGCACAAACACATGTGTTAGAAGAAGTGATTGCAGAATAATACGTAAGTAATCACATTGAAAGTGTTTAAATTACAAATTGAAACATTTAAAATATTTTTAGCAAAATTTGAAACATGTCCAATTAATCAACACTATGTTAGTGAACCTACAGAATGTGAAGTTTTTGGCGACGGTCGGATATATACTAGGATATTAACAAGATGTGTTTGCAATCGAGGATATGTTTTAAGGGATGGTACCAATATTTGTATAAGAAAAGAAGACTGCAAAATACGTGAGTAATCAATTTGTAAAACAACTTTTACTTTTATTTCTACAAATTTTTACTTCTAAAACAGCTTACGAAAATGAAGTAAAAAAAGTTATGTGGCACATCATATTAGTATGAACAGATTGTTGTCTTAACCAAGTTTTGGTACAAATTTAATAAAAACACATTCAGAATAAGACATTAGTTTAGTTTGATAAACAATTCATAAAAATAATTAATGCAAAAACAGGATATATTACCTTTACAAAGAAAATTACTATTTCTAATTACAGAGATATTTTTATAAAAAATATGTAATTAAATTAAGCTTTTATATATGTATGTGAAATATAAATAATAAATTGATTTTTTTTAATAGCAAAAACATGTCCAATTAATCAACATTATGTTACTAAGCCAACGGAATGTGAAGTTTTTGGCCACGGAGAAATATATAGTAGAACATATGGAGAATGTGTTTGTAATTTTGGTTATGTTTTCAAAGAAGGTACCAATATCTGCATAAGAAAGGATGAGTGCCATTTAACATGTAAGTATTACAAATGTTTAATAATTATGTCTACGTTATCAACTTTGTTTTAATTTTAAAAAGATGCAAAGTTTGATACTGGCGTACGTGGATCGTATTATTGGCTATTATTTTTCGTCTTGTTCTCTCTCAATTGCCACGGTACTTCGGGTCGTATTATAAACATGTTTCTTCTCTGATTTAATTTTTTTATACAATATAGAAAAAAAAATTATATATTTTTGAGCATACTATTTAACTGGGTTTGTATGTAGTTAGCGGCCACTCTTGATTACTTACTTTAAATTTTCATCAATGTATTTGCTAGTTATTTATATTTTGTTTTTATCAAATATGCAACTGTAAATTAAACAAAGCTTTGTAGAATTCTTTGTATATATTTTTTTTTCTGTTAGCAATCATTGACTCAATTAAAATTCTAGATTATATTTTAATTTTAGAAATACCAAGTTACAAAATGATCATGTAGTTTTGAAGATATAATTTTGGATAACTTTCCTGTTTACTTTATGATCTTCAAATTCAGTTTTCAACATTTATTGAAAAAATTGACAAACAATTTATTTATATTAGAAATAACATTTTGATAAATTTGCTCAACTCACTTTTATGATAAATCGTTCTTAATTTCTTAACTAACATTCTAAATTTAGATTTACATTCACTGTTAGTACAGTCATTTTCTCTTATAAAATAAAATAAAATATATTAACAGTATATTAATCATTATACGTTTTTTATAGTTTAGTGGCTATTTTTTTAATATAAAATTAATTAATTATAGATAGAACATGCCCAACTAATCAACATTACGTTAAAGTGCCTACAAAATGTGAAGTTTTTGGCAACGGAGAAATATATACTGGTACATTTGCAGAATGTATTTGTAACTATGGATATGTTTTTATAGAGGGTACCAGGATCTGCGTCAAAAGAGACGAATGCAAAAGAAAAAGTAAGTTAAGTTTCCAAACTCTTTGAGTTTAATACAATTTTATGATAGTCAGATAATATAAACTAAATTGAATAATTTATTAAATTATAAATGTTTATTAGACACAACTTAATAATAAACAATGTTTTTACATTTTATAGTACCATCTTGTCCAAAGAACCAACATTACGATAACACTGTTAAATACTATAACGTTTGCGAGGATGGCAAAATAAAGTCCAAACGCACTGGATCAGAAAAATGTTTCTGCAATAGTGGATTGATTTATAAAAGTAATACCAAAAGCTGCATACCAATAGAAAAATGTATACCAAAATGTTCAAATAATCAACATTATGAAGTTGAACTTAGAGAGCACACAATATTTAGCAATGGACAATTTATTAAAAAATTATTATCCGGTTGTATTTGCAATTCAGGATTAATCTACAATGAAGATTTGGATAAGTGCTCCAAATTAGTAGATTGCCAACCAAAATGTCCAAGAGACCAACATTATGAACAAAATCTAAGACTATATAAAGTATGCACCGCTGGAAATATTATAACTATGAAAGCGGAATCAACTTGTTTCTGCAACGGAAATTTGATCTTCGACAGCCTAAGCAATGCATGTATATCACCTAATAATTGTATACCTAAATGTTGTGTTAACAAATATTACGAACCAAAAGGAAAAACGTATGAAGTGTGTAAAGATGGAAAAATAATTTCAATTTCTGGAGGACCAGGATGTTATTGTAATAAAGGATGGATAAGTGACACCAACAATACGTGTATACCAAGAAATACTTGCATTCCAAAATGTTATAAATATGAATATTATAGCAGTATTGGAAAAGAATATCAAATATATGGTAATGGAGTAATACATACTGTGCGTGGAGGCCCTGGATGCTACTGCATAAATGAATATATTTATAACAGCGATATCAAACAGTGCGTACCAAGAGAAAAATGTCAGCCAATACGTAAGTCAAAGTACTTTTAAAGTTTGTTTATTATAAAAAATACATTATTAATGGCATACAATCATTATACAATACAAAGAGTTAGATTATTGAAAATTAAATAAATTTTTAATTTACAGATTTAGGGGATTTTTCATAAAACCATAAATGCCGACATTGCACAGACGTTTCGTGATAAAAAATCAAAAAAAATATGCTTATGTTGTGAAATTGAGTCTATTTATAATTTTAATTTTATTATTTGAATATTTAATTAATATTTTCTATAAGTCATTAAGTATTTGATAAAATCGAATAAATTAATTGATAAAAAATATTTTATTCAATAATGACTGCATTAAATATGACACCAAAAAACATGTTTTTCAAACATATTGCTCTATTTGTCGTAGTAAAAATTAAACTGCCGAAAGATTTTGAGATACTTCGGATAACGGAACTATTGTAATTACATTTTAGCACCAAACTTTGTTAAATTTCCAATGACACACAGCGGACAATATAATAACTGTTAATTAAGAGAATACCTTACTAATGTTATTCGATGTTTGTAGATCAATGTCCAAGTAATTTAGTATTCAAAGAGTGCGGTCCTTACCGTAATCCCACATGTGAAAATATTGATTATCCAGGAATGGTCAACCCTGCTGTTTGCAAACGTGGCTGTTTCTGTGAAACTGGTTTGGTATTTGATGATGAAACAAATTCATGCGTAGAAAAAGAAGCATGTCCAAATTCATTCCAAAATTTAGGTAGGTAAAATTAACCATTAAAAGTTGTTATTCTAAACTTGTTTTATTTTTGTAGAATGCAGACGAGAGGACCCAAATAAAGTTTTCAAAACATGCCAATCATCTTCTTGCATAAAAACTTGCAGTAATCCTAATCCAACAGTATGCACTCTGGACTGTAGAAGAGGTTGTTTCTGCAGAGAAGGATACGTACTTTGTAATTCTGGAAGATGCATTCCACCAAATAGATGTTAAAATGTAGCAGTATTGATGAAATTACATTAAAATAATCTGAATTGAAATAATATAAATTAGTATAACCTTCTCGTTAAAATTCTACAGAAAATTTAGTTAACAAATTTAAAAAATGTAGCAATTACTTATTCAAATTAATTGCAATCAGTGTATCATAATTCTGAGAAAGGTCTAAATAATCCTACTTATTTAGTCAGAACTAACAAATTAAATTTTAGTTTTGTTTCTGCACAGCCAAATTAAAATAACATTTCGTTTTGCTAAACGCAACTGGCTTGCATAGACAACCTACCTTTACAAAGCGACACATACATCTAACTGTTAAGAAAACATATTCATGTCTATGCTAACCAAGCCAGCTCGCAAATAACTAAACTTAAACTAAAATACAAGTAGTCTTTATTTAACTCAATACACCTACTTTTTATTGTAAGTTCTTACATCATGATATGCAATTATTAAAAATGAATTACCCAAATAAATGAACAAAAAACGGTATATCAACTAAGAATCATTCCTTCTTTTTAATAACGTTATCATCCGTCGAAAAAACTGATGCAAAACGCTTGGCAAACCATTGGTCATGTCAATTAATTTTTTGACAGCACAAAATCCGATTTCTTAAGTTTGTCACGTTTGTAGTAATACCGGATATGTGTTTTGTTCTTTTATAGAACATTCGGGCTCTCCCACGAGTCTAATTGCACTTTGATTGTGAAAAAATCCGATTTTAATTAGTAACCATAATCCATGGTCTTTTCCAATAATATCAAATTTATATGAAAACCTGACACATAAAACACACTATTTGCTTGTGAGCCCAATCTACATCTTTAAGTGCTTTGCTCTGTTTTGTGTGACTTTGCATTTAAAACATTTTTTTGAGCACCTTTGTTGAACTTCCAACACATTTACATTTTTGACTGCATCTTGTGACTTTAGACAAACCTTCTCTGCCATAAAACGTACAGGAAAATTTATCATGGTTCTCTTAGTCTCACTAGTTAATTCCTAAGAACTGTAGAAATTAAATTATATTCCACTAACATTGACAATAAAGCTTTATCATCAACTTGGAGTAGGAAATAGACAATTGGTAATTCAATTGCTTTATAACATTCATTAATAAAATATGTCAACATGTCGTCACCTGGTTGCTTTCAAAACCGTAATATCGCTGGAGCCGATGAATGCTTATTTTGTCCATTGAATCTACAAGAATTTTAGGAGTGAAAAATTTATCTGGACAATTAGATATATTTGGTTTTTAAGATGGAATTGTTACTCTTGAGATTGTTTTGCAAGAAATATCGTATAATCTGTTACTTCTACTAGTTTATTATTTGCGGTTGCATTACACGTTAATGAATTATTTTGTTTGTTTTTATTTCAATACGATGCGGAAATCACTAAAGTGCACTGATGATGTTTTACAAAAAGTGATCATAGTATGCATTATTGCCGCTTGTAAAATACAAACAACTTAGCATAGCCTATGTAAGATGTGCAACAATAGAAATGACGCAAAATACGAGAGAGTATAGTCAGACAGCAAACCAGCTCTAATTTTGTTTCTGAACCTCTCTTGTGTGACACGTGCTTTTTTACCGTTTCGCAAAAGCGTTTTCCATCGGTCACGCTATGTTCGTTGTACTATACCAACTAGAATTTAAATTATTGATTGTAAACTTTTACTCAATATGTTTAAATTATATTGCCAGCTTGGCCAAGGCCATAACAGAATAACAAGTTATACTGTTATAGCCTGCATAGTAGTTTTCTTATAGATTTCTAGCTCTTTTTGCAAGAAAAAATAATCACCCACCTTCCCTAGTATAAAATGAAAATCTACTTTTAAATGATCAGCTTAACTATGTATACATCCCAATTATTTAAATCCAGTCAATAATTACGTTGTTTGCTTGTCAACCGTAACATTATGTTAATACCTAATCTTTTTTAATATATTTTATAATGTATCTGTAATGTCATAATCTCTATTGTTTTAACGTATTTGGTAAATTATTTAATATTGTTAATTCGTCTTTTTTATTTAAGATCTACCTCCCATTTTATATAAATACTTCTCATCTTTCTTAATTCCCTTATGTAACGAGTGATAAATAATGAGGTTCTGTCAAAACTGCAGTCACTGTTAATTATTATTTATTACTTCAAATCAACAACAAAAATTATCGTAGATAGCATAAAATATTTTTGGTAAATATTTTTATACAATTAAGCACCATTTAGCAAAGTAAATATTAAAACTAAAATAACAGAAATAACCATTTATTTAACCTAAATTTGTATTTAACTAACAATACTAATTAAATCGGTACTAACCTATGCAGGCCCATGTCTACTTTTGAAATAAGAGCATAATCAATGTATCTACGAATTAATTAATAATTAATTTTCATCAAGGATATCCAGGATTTCTTTACGAAGAAGCAGGGAAAAAAGCTGAATGAATTACCAACTCAAAAGCTGCATGGCAATTCTCACGCTAGTTGGCAACAAGTACAACAATAATGGGATACCTTACTAATTTTCTTTATTAAACTTTACATTGGTAATATAAGAGTTAACTTTAATGTTAAAACTGATGTATCTTGTACTATAAGTTAAGTGGGATAGTAAAAACAAGTATTTATAGATGACCGGCAAATATGTTTAATATAATAATATATATTATATAAATAACCTATATGATGCAAAACAAATGAGGTTATGCTGTAAAAATTGCAAAAATAACACCATTAAAGATGATATCATAAGATCTTGCAATTTTGATAAGTCTATAAATGTAAATTATAGAAAGTAACAAATGTGTAAAATATTTTGCAATGAAATAATATTTTTAAACTGTAGTTTTGTTAATAAATTAATTAAGTATGTACATACAAAAATATAATAACAAAAATAGTACAGTGACAAGAAATTCATCATCTGTTTATCGTGGAAATCCTACTTGCATTTAAATTAAAGCGAATTTACATATAGGATATGTGAAAAGCCAGGTAGAAAATCGAATAAGTTTTTCTTTGGGGTTAAACTACAAACTGACTTCAAGTTATAACAAAACTAAAATATATTCATTCACCAGCACAAAATCAATTAACTGAATGTTAAATCGCCGGAATACAGTACGATCTAAAAAACTAACGGTACTTTTTGTATTTTAACCTAGTCATTTTTTATTACCTTTTTATATATTTATCAAGATGACCGAAACCGATGGAAATAAAATTAGTTCAAAGAAAAGGTTTTTCAATCGTGCAAAAGAAATGAAACAATTTTATGTAGATTTGTTGTAGTGGCATAGCAATAGCAATCGTATAGTGAGACTCTAAGGGATGGGGAAACCATACGGTTTGAAAGCCCAAAGGGATTATAAATTACATTATAAAACAATTCTTTCTTTTCTGTGCGAATAAGCAGATACCGTTTTTAATATATTATGCAATAAAAATTGCAATTTTTAGTTTCTCAATTTTTGTTACAAAACTAAATTCTGGTGAATAAATAAAATATAACTTTATATATATATATATATATGTGTGTGTGTGTTTTTCATTAAGAGCGACGCATTTTGCTTTTTCAATTGAAAGAGCTGTGGGTTAGTTGATTTTAATTTCAAATTAAAGTACATTCAATGCCATTATTTATATACGACATCGTTCAAATGTTTAACCACACATCGTCCATGTCCATAACGTTGAACTGGTCCCTAAAATACTTCGGTATCATGGCCCTGTAGCGATCGCCGTTGACGGTTGTTGGTGCATCGTTTTCATAAAAAAAGAGTAATGGGCCGATAACGCCGCCAGCATGACAACCACACCAAACAGTTAATTTTTTCGACTAAAGTTGTAACATGTGCATCACTCGACCATAGGCGACAATTTTGCTTGTTAACCATCAAGGCAGTAGTGAGCTAGGTCCGAAAAGATCATTTTCTTGTGAAAGTCTTCATCAGCTTTTATCTAGTCCAGAGAGCAAGTATCAACTGTGCGATGATTAAAATTGTCGGTTAGTTTCAACTCAATCTCAATCTCAGTCAATTACGTCATTGCATTGGCGTAACGCGCACGCAACGTAGTGGCGATAGAACTTGAACTTTGATAAAAAAGTTGAATAATTTGCAAACGTTGTTGAACTGTGTCTTAATAATTAAATGGCATGTACTAATGTTTCAAAATGTGACAGAATTGCAAAACCAACTTCACTCGTGCTCGAGAAATCGTCAAAAACAAAATGCGTCGCTTTTAATGAAAAACCCTTTATATATTCATTCCCAGCAAACATATTCGTATGTGAATATCACGCATAACTCAAACAGTTTTTAAGATATCGTTTTGAAATTTAGGCAATATGAAGTAAACTCTAGTTGTGACACCCAAAAATTTGTTTTGATTGGTTAAGTTGACAACACGTGGGGTTCAATTTTCCTTGAAACATCGATTTAAATGGCCTCAATTAGAATAGAATAACAAATGAAAAAAGATAGTTGTCCTATTTTATAGTAATTTATTAACCCTAGAAATTGAAATAACGTAGTTTTAGATCGATATTTTAATACCTAACTTATAAAAAGAAGGATTATTAAAATCTGCATATTTTTGTGTCATTAAAAAAATTCAAAACACAAAAAAGATACAAACTTATTACTTTTCTCCTTTTTGGAGAAAAATAAAAAATCAATTGATGGCGCAGATGGGTAATTGCGGAAAACAAAGTTGACGTGATTAGTGTCAGTCGGTGTCAAAACCCGCAAAATACAAACATAAATGGTATAAGATTGGGGCAAACAAAATATGTCGAATAGACCGACCTAATTCAGATTTACTTTTATACTATCCTTCACTCTCCAACAATACAGGGGAAAAGATTTAGTACGCAATGTGGCCTTTAATTTTTGTGTTTGTTTGTGTTTTCCAAGTTAAACTCTTTAATTAGTATTCTCTTCGATATTTTTGTTAAATTTAAAAATTTTGGTAACCAGTTTACAGTATGTTGCATCTGTTAATGAGTTTTTTTTAATTATAACTTAAGTAAATTTTATGTAAAAATGGCAATTAAAGATTTTTTAATAGAAATTTCAAATTTATTAGATTTATTTGTTGTAAACAAATTTCAATATATAATCAATTTTTGCCAATCAAAATTATAAGTTTCTGAGTATTCTTTTAGTTTAAACTATGTTTTTCTTTTGAAAGTATAATTTCAGTTAAATTTTATTTAAATACCTGTCAGTTTGATATTATTATTATATATAAATTAACTTTTTTATTGCAAAAAAGTAAGGTTATTATTGGCTATTCTCTAAATTAAAATTTAATTTTTAATAATAGGTATAAACCCTTTTCGTTCTAACATCTCTTATATAATTAGGAATAAATTAAAAAACTTGTGATTTTTTTCTTGTGGGATGTTAACTCACATTACTTTTACTGCAGAAAGAATTTCTGGGATTGAAGTTTGAGAACAAAGTCCGGAATGAATTCTTTTATTTAGCTCTTTACAAAAGTTTAATTGGTTCTAGGGCGGGATTGCATGGCGGCTACTCCATAACTCAAAAATCGACTTGTGCAATGTAAGATAGCAACATTTTGCGGTTTCTGGCTTTACATTATTATGCATAAAATAAATTTGTTTCCATTTAGATGTGCAGTACCACATAGATTGCAAAAAATCTCATTAATATATCTTTCAGTCCTTAAATTTTCTAACCCGTAATCCGTGAAAATATTGTCAATTTATGCTTTTACATACATTGCATCATGAAAAAACCATCCATATAAGCAATTCACGCCCCAATACATCATTCTTCAAATTGCTATTTTGGTCTCAGGTACATTCTTTTGGTCGCTACCATAGAGACATATTCTGGTCTCTTACAAGAATAGAACAGATCTCTACTGCTCTACTGACAAAATTTAGACGATTGCGTGCAATCATCTAAATTTTTAGCTCATTGTGACACACATCGTCTGACAATGAGCTAAATCCATTGTCAATTGGGGCAATTGCTCGGGCGGATATGTTCGGTGTATTACACTTACATTAACACAGCTGATAACTAATCAAATTATGAAAATAAATAATGTGCAAATAAAAATAGGAAATACAATAATTTTTATCTTAACAAGTTTTTTATATTATTGTTAAAACTAGTACTTGTTGAGAGTCCATTATAGCTTCAATAAAACACATGTCTATAAGCCATAAGTTTTTTAAGTTATTTATGGGCCTTTAAGAACGTCATTTCATTTACAATTTTTGTAAACATTTTAAACATGCGATAGCTGATATAATAAAAATAAAAAAATTACAGAATTCTTTACTAGTCAATTAATAATTGAAATATTAATTTTTTGATACAATTAAGATTATTAAAACTATTAATATTTAATACTACTACTAATTTTGATTGAATTAAAATTTTGTAAACATTTAAATAATTTTTTAAAATAATTGTTAAGTTGTTATGAGTTATTATACAACAATATAGCTACTGTTAATTATACTTGTGTGTGCAATACAGGAAAATTATTCTAAGCAATGGAATTGCAATCAAATCATGTTTTATGCAAACATATCGCTGAATGGAAGCTGAAATTTATCCTTACTTAGTGACATTGTAACAATTAGAATAACAAAACAAATAGTGAATGCAGCCCTGTAATATAGGCTTAATGTTTAATTCGGGTTATAATACAATCCCCTTGTTAGGTACATAGTAAATTTACAATGAATATTGAACGCAATTTGGATCATTCTTGGCAGAGAACAATGGGATGGAATCAATGAAATTAAGTGTAATTATCACGCAAGGCGATTAAGTCCATCTAATCTCTCCACTTACACGCTTGTCCACTTTAACCATGGGAAACCTATTTTTGCTCGGGCGTTTGCCGTGCAACAAGTTTCATATGGTCTCTCGAATGGTATGCAAATATTGAATTAAATCTATCGATTCCTGAGCTCCGCTGCGAAATTAATAAAGTGTAAATTGATTCCGAAAAAAAGCCTCTTTCAACTAAGCGGAATTATGAACCGCTTAATGTACATACAAAGATTTTATCGCCAGAAATTCAATACTGCGTTTTCCGTTCTAATTGGATTATTAGTCGATGCGATCTTCATGTGAGAATTAAAACCGTTTTCAGTCACGGGATTTGAAATGTTTTGTTGTTTTCGTGCAAGTAATAAAACAATTGCTGCATGCTATAGAGTATGTAGATGGGAGACGATAATCTTTACCTATTAACAAATAAATGTGTTACTATAATTTTGTCACAGTGTTTATGCACGAATGATTTAAAATTCTGTTTGTTTTTAACATGATTTCTCAATTTGATTAATTGAATAAATACAGTTGCAACCACACAATTTTTTTAAACATCGATTTTTTTTACTTTAAAGGATTTATTAAAAATGCAATATTTTGTTTCTAACATTTTCATTTTTAAAAACCTATTCTTTATAAAGATGAATATTTAAAATTTTAAAATTTAAATTAGAAAATCATTTGCATGGCTTTGTTTAAAATGTTTAAGAACCTGTCGGCCAGTTAAACTGGCTCAAAAAGTATCTTATATTTACAAAATGTATTAGCAAACCAATGTTTTGCCTAAAAGTTCTTCTTCAACACCGACCGTAGAAATCCACCAAATTTTTTTGGCGCATCACGAAATATGGGAAACTTTTTATAGGTCAGCTGCTATTGGTTGGATTTTTATTTTCTTTTATTTAACGCTGCGACTAGTGCACCGGGGCTGGGTGTACTAGTTGTGCGCCTAAGGGTAGGCACCAGTAGTGGCTTACTATCGGCACCGACAAGCTAGTTTCTTAAAAATAGGGTTACCAGAAGCTAAAAGGATTTTTTAATGTATGATGGTAATAAAACAAATACGATTGTTGCTTACTATTGTTATAACAAAGATTGAGTACATTATATCTAAATGATATTGGGTTTTTTATTATTGTTCATATTTTTATTATTGGGTTACTTTTTACCTTATAATTTGTTCGTTGTTAATATTTAAGTAAAAAATACATGTATGTACATGTATTTTTTATTTTTATTAATTTTCTGCAATGTCGAGTTTAATTTATTTATGGTGTAATTTAATAATTATAATATATTTTTATTGCGTATTTAATACCCGCCATTAAATTTGCTTAAGACAATTCAGAAATTTTTCAATTATAAGATTAAATATAGCAAAGAGTTGAGTATTTAACATGCAATGGATTTCCAATTAATATGCATATTTATATATATATATATATATATATATATATATTTTTTTGTGGTGAGGTATATTATATTTCGATTGTCAATTGTTGTAAGTTATTTTAATTTATTTAATATATTATATTCTTTTTAATATTTATGACATAATATGCATATTTTTATTATTAATTCCCTTAATTTGCTGCATAATTCAATATGATTCTATTAAATATGAATGGAATGTTTACTT
>JARJEC010053648.1:0-12000 GCA_030264575.1 Tachinus sp. AB-2021 | reverse complement strand
TTTATCAACACTTGATAATGACCTTCACAAGTCGAAAGACTTAAGTCGCTAATATATTGATTTTCAATAAATATTTTTGTGGTAAAAAACTTAGTAAATTGTTTTTATTTTATAATAAGTACCACGTAGTAAAGGTCGAAACCATCCTTACGATTAAATCTTTTACTTAACCTGTCGATATTATAGAAGTCCCATTTCACATAAAAATTAGTCCAAAAATAAAAGTTCCATTTTAATTTGGAAAACAAAATTGAAGTAGCTACTCTATGAAGTGGTTTTGAGCTCAAATAGATTTGTTTTAAATTTGACATTTTTTGGCGTTTCAACAAGAATAAACATATGTTTATCATAGAAGATGAATTTGACTATTTTTCTATTCTTAATAAATAAAAAAATACAAGTTACACTCTAGTCTAGGACATAATCTTCTAGTCCTGAAAAGACGTTGGCCAATAAAATCAATTTTTAATGCATTATAATAAATCCAACAAAAAGAAAATATATAAAAGAATGCAACATAAATAAATTAAAACTATATATAATTAAGAATTTCACTACGATTTTGGACAATTTTATATGTTCGAATTTGCTATTATAGATCTTACTTGTTGCATGTAAAAATATCTAATGCAAATTAATAATATGCTTGAAAATTGCATAAAAATACGTTAAATTGTTTTATAATTATTTTTTATTTATTTTTGTGGAGTATTAAGTTATATCTAAAATTTTCGGTAATTAATTTGTTTGTAAATATATTTAATCTGCAATAATCACAATATCTAGTTTTATCAATATATTTGAGATAAATCAAAAATATCGAACGTATTACGTGGAACATGATAAATGTCTCTGTAAATTGATTATAAAAATAAATTAACTCAATTCATATTTTCATATTCAATGTAAACCAATTTAGCTTGTAAATATAATAAATTACACATCATACAACACATATTACAGCCATTTGTTCAAATGTTTCAGTATCCTTGCATTCCCACAATTACGAATGCATTTATTATAGCCTATATCCCGAGGCGAGCTAAAGTAATAAGAGCCTTGAAACGAAACGGATTTTTAATACGGCACCAATCTCTCCAGCAAGCTGGTCTATTAACTCCCTGCATTCGCACACGGTTTCAAACTGATAGAAAACTCAACATTATTAATTCGAGATAATGCGCAATGTTAATTTACAGGTAGCGGTGAAATGGTGGCAGAGAATGTACGCGGAGAAGAAGCCGTGGACCGGTCTGGCTATTATGGTACTGACTGTACTTAGTATGCAGACCGGTTGTTACCTTACAGCACCTTTACAGGTGACTTCCAATCAGACAGCTATCGGTAGGGCTGTACAAACTCGCTGACAAAGCACGAAAGAAAAAATAAATGCATGGGAAACTTTTTAGGACCATCCGATTATTACTTTTTTCCTTCTGGCTATTACTCGATTTATTAAGGTAATTTCTGTGAACACAATACAATCCGTATTTTAATAAATTAACAAGGAATTTATTAAATAAACTGAATTTCCATATGCATGTTGCAATTTTTTATTATGAGAATATATTTATTTTTAATTGTAATTTAAAATACCCGGAGACTTCAATGCAGGCGAAGAACAGAAATATGTTATTTTAACAATTCGAAGCTGTTAGAATTTACATAAAGTATCAATAAGAATAATGTTTTATGGCTATATTAGTTACGCTGCAGTCTACATGTTGTATTTACAAGGCTCTAAATCAGCGATCGGCAACATTTTACTCATAATAATAGGCTGGTTATCATTTAATGATATGTAAAAAGTAAATATATTAGAAATTGTTGTTAGTATACATGAGCGCTGTAGTTTCAAAAGGTACAATCTCCAAAATAATAATTTTTCAGATACTGCAAAAAACTCGTACTCGCAACTAAAGTAATTGTTAAAACTGAGTTCTGTGTGAGTCATTTAGGAACACATTTTTAACATTATTAAATATTAATTTTAGTGCCATGTTGTACATTGCGTAATTTGCTAGAAGATTTCATAACTAACTCAATAATATTAAAAAGTGTTGATTGTACTTTTTGAAACTATAGCGCATAGAGAATGACGATATACTTTAGCGGTGATAAAATATTATTATTATTTAATAAAAAAAAAAACGTTTAGTACCGACTCGTATTCTGAATCAATGGTATAAAACGATATTTTTATCTAATTCCGAACTTAGTGGCACCATCTGATGTTCTATAATGATTCATTTAACAATTGAAGTCGAGAAATCTTTGTAAACTATTTGAAACATAAAAAAAACAGTTGAAAAATTTCCATATATCGACAACAAAACCCATAAAAAATATAGTGAAATTTCGAGAAATATTCTAAAACGAAATGATTAAAAAATATTGTGAAATAATGAAACATTGTCGTGCGATTATGAAAAAATGTCCAAATATAGTGAAGATATTTAGGAATGTCTCAAATCAAAATGAAAATATTGGAAAATGTAATATAATATTGTGAAATATTTAAAGCATGTCGAGAAATGCATAACGATGACTCTTTTTATCTATACATACCTAGTTTTAGTATACGATTTAAAATGTCAAATGCAAACATTGTGAACAGCTTTCTTGTTTAGTTTGAAACAGTCGCAGACATTGCGCGGTGTCGTTAAATATTTACATCTGGCTTGTTAAAGTGTGACCTAGAACGGTTTCAAATCTACATAAGGTAACATTTTTGTTAAGTTGTGTGATTCATATTATTTTCAAAATGCACCGATTCATACAAGATTTAAAATGTAAATTTTATACAGCTAATAAAATTTATAAATTTAAAGCTTGTAACCTCAACCTATAATTTTTATGGTAATATTATCTGATATTTGTAAAATGTAGGAAAATGCTATGAGAAATTACCGATAATGTATACATGTTGAAAATATCGCAAATGTTTAAAAAATCTTCTAACGAAATTAAAAATATTTAAAATGTTACATTCTAATATTTAAGCACACATCTAGTTATAATAAATAAATAAATGGATGGTATAAAAAAATCTTTGCTAGTCTTGAAGACCCTTTCAACACTTTTAAGAACCTCTTTAGCCCCAAGCTACTTCAGTCGTCCTTTCCGTGTGTAGGGGTGTATAAAATTCGATTTGATTTCTTAATTAAAAACAAAAAAAGGTGGTCCCTAATAATGTCGGCTGCGAAATAATCGGTCACGATTAATTCCTCCCTAAACGGTGGATAATTGCACGTTTTCACTATGAATCGATTACATTTAGATCTTGTTATAATCGATAGGGGAAGGGGAAAGTGGTTTAGGTTTGCAGGTAGAATAATTTGGTTGCACCACGAGTTATAAAGAATATTCAGTTTATATTTGTATATGCTCAGAATAAATTTATTGATTTTATATAAATATTTTTTAAAATAAAGAAAAAATATGTTTATAAATTTACTGCTATTTTAATTAAATATATTTGAAAACAATTAAATTTTGTTAATAATTGTTGTAATTCAACACATAATTTTCATTCTCAAAGTTTGTAGTTGAAAGATTACGGTTAGCCATAGTAAGTCCGAATAAATACCCCGAAGCCATAGGATAAAGTGGTCTACAGCCAGATAAAGCTTATCCCTACAATTACTGTTACATAAATAGCATTTATTCAGTTAAATTACATGCCATAAATATTTAACTGGAAAATAGTCAATTTTAACTTTCCAGAAAAAAAAACATGTCAACAGGTGGTCACAAATCCGTAACATTTAACTTGTTGCAGTTTTGTTGTTACCGTGTTGCTCAGATCATTAGTTGATAATTATTTCATTAGCTTCATGTCCACAGCTAATTTAATACAAAGTGATTATTGTTAATGGAACTTATAATTGCTCGGATTACTGACTGAGCAGATTTGTGTGAAGATCTATTCCAGTGTAGCTTAATCTGTTTTATTTAATGATAATTGGAGGTAGCATAGATAATTAACTAAAAGACTGTTCAATTGTTAACTGTCTCTTGCAATAATCAAACATTTTCAATTGAGTGTTGCATAAAATGTATATTTGTGATTTGCGTTATTCAACAAATTAAATACTTTTGCCTTTAATACAAATAAAGAATTTCCCAATTACAGTTTTTATTTTATTAAAAATATTTTTGTGAAATTTAAAAAAATAAGCAAATTTATAAAATATGTTGCCATTGATCTAGATTGTTCTATATCAATGCAACTTTGTGTGTAATGTTGTCGCGACTCCCGAATAGAAGAGATATGATACTTGTTTTTCACTTGTCAAAAATTTCTTTGCGGGAGATGGAATCAAGGGCTAATTTACATATAAGAAAATTCGAAACGATTCCAAAAAGGTTCACAAAAATTTCAAACAATCTAAATTTTGCAAAAATTTTATTTAATTGTAAACGTAATTCCAAAAATATTAACATAAATCTAATCAATTCCAAAATATTTTACACAACTCCAAGAACATGCTTAAAATTACACACATACAGAATTTACATAATTACAAAAAAAGAAAAGAAATTAAAAAGAAAATTAATAGAAATTTCAGGCAATTCTATGTACGCATACAAAAAAATTCCAAAGTAATTACCGTTCTTTGAATTGCGTGACACAAAAAATATTACCACAACTGATGTAGATTTTGCCGGTAAACTTAAATTTGTTCAGTGCCAACACAATAACTCTCTTATATAGAACAATTTTTTTACAGACAATTTATTTGCTTATACCTAACTTTATTCGACAATGTTACTTCCGGTTTAACCGGAAGTGCCCCAACTTGATTATTTTAAATGATACACCCTGCATGCTTTTTAATTTTCGAATATCTTGTAAATTTTTATTTACAAATTTATGCATTATCACAAAAGTGAAATGTATCAGATAAAACTATGGCCACCTCTTGTATTTTCAAAGAAAGGGCAACACATTACTTAAGCATATTGATTTAATCAGCATAAAGTTTTGAGTTTTGATCTAAAACAAAAACAAATTTTTAATGAAAATGTGAAGTCTGCAAAATACCATTTTGTTGCAAAGGTAATGACTATAGCGTTTGATTGTTTGCTATTATTTCCGAAAACTGTGATAGGCATACTGATGTGGTTTTTATACTCAAAACACGTACACTGGAGACAAATAATGGTTTGCATTAACCGTTTGCAAAATATTAATTTTGTTCACGCATGTTAAACTTTATTATGTACCCAAATATTAAAATGTAGTATATGCGTAGTAATATAAATGTTTCCTGTCTGATAACTGATAACACATTTTATACTATATCAATAAAGTAATATTTAGCAATTTTCCCTGAACAAATAACTAACTATGTTTGAAATTAGTGAATTTAGATTATAAAAATATAATATACAGAATATGCGTTTTAATAAATTTCCCGACTAATTTCGGTTACTTTACAGCCATTAGAAATAAGTAAAACAAAAATTACTGTTTTTTAACCACAAAATTATTTATTTATTAAAAATTAAAATAAACGCTAGTTTCGAGTATAAATAAATAATCTTTGTGGTTAAAAATAGTAATTTTTGTTTTATTTATTTCTAATTATGAAGTACCACATAGTAGAGGTCAAAACCATCCTTATGATTTATAGCCATTGTCAAAGAGACTTTATGTATATTATGTTAGTTATTTATGATAAATGTTCTGTGCAAACTAACATCGTTTTATATAAAATCCCTCTGTTTCTAAAGTAAATTTTCATAACAATCTTCTTAAATAGTGCTGCCAATCTTTGATTTAACTCTTATTGTCATTAGTTTTTTTTTATTTATATTTTTTCATATATAGTTGCAAAAAGGTAACACAAAATTCACAACATTTATAAGATTTATATAAACGGAATAAATAAAAAATAATCAACGTAAATAAAAATGAAACAGTTTAATCCCCAAAAAATGTAGATAATAAAAAAATAAACTAAGAATGAAAAAGCAAAATTATGTTTTCATATTATGAGAATTAAAACAAAATTTATAAAAAATAACTTTACAAAACAATAAACAAAAGAATAAAAACAATTTGATGAAATAAAATAAGAATAACCAAAATGTTAATGTACGTAACAAATAACACAAAAATGAACGAAATAATGAAAAAAAAAATGGCAGTGTGCTTAGACCACACATCAGAAGTAAAAGATTGATTAACTACATGTTTTAAATTAAATTTTCATTACTCACTGACCGACATTATAAATGATGAAATGTATCTCTCAACTTGCGACAAACTAACCGCATCCTAATTCTGCAACCCACAGCGAACAATCCGCGACCTACCACTTACAACAATTACTACTCCCGTTATCCCGGAAACCACGACCCACAACGCACAACACATGGGCACCTGCATTCCACTATTGGTAAACGCAGTTTAAATTTTAGTGCAATTAACTATACCAATAGATTTAATTTATGTGACCCGTTCACCTATTGTATCATTAAAAGGTTAAATATAACCATACTTTTGTTGTTATTTAACAAAATTTACTTTGTATGCTGTTATAGTTAAAAAAATCACAAAACGAATGGATAATGTCCAATCTGTTGATGCCACAATAGCGGGTCACATACTTTAAACCTATATTTGTTGTTATTTGACAACATTTACTTTCTGTGCTGTTAGTTTAAAAAATCAGAAAAAGAGTGGTTAATGTCCAATCTTTTGAGTACACAACAGCAGAGTGGATGGGCGGATCACATAATATAAAAATATTGGTAAAGGTAGTTTCAATTCTAGTGCAATTACCTTTAGATATTGCCATACTTTGTATGACCCGCCCAATTATTGTGTTTTAGAAGGTTGGAAATTAAGTCACCGTTAACCCAAATGTTGTTGTTATTTGTTAAGTAACACTTACTTTCTATGCTGATATATTTTAAAAAAACCAGAAAAAGGGAGAATAATGTCCAATCATTTAATGACACAACAACGGGGTGGATGGGCGGATCACATAATATAAAAATATTGGTAAAGTAAGTTTCAAATATAGTGCAATTAACTTTAGCAATAGACTTAATTTATGTTATCCGCCCACCCATCCAGCTATTGTGTCATAAAAGGTTGGATATTAGCCCCACATTTGTTATTATTTGACTACTAACATTTATCTTTTATGCTGTAGCGTGAGCGGGTCGTAATATAAAAATATCGGTGAAGTTAGTTTGAATTATAGTGAAATTACCTTTAGTGACTTAATTTATGTGACCCGCCCACCCTCGCAGCTATTGCGTCATACAAAGGTTGGATATTGAACTAAATTTTGTTGTTACTTGACAACTAACACTATCTATGCTGTTATAGTTCAAAAAATCACATAAGGAGGGAATAATGTTCTATCTTATGATGACACTACAGCGGGTGGGTGGGCGGGTCACATATATAAAAATATTGGTAAAGCTAATTTCAATTATAGAGCAATTACCATTAGACATTCCCATAATTTGTATGAAAAGCTCAGTTATTGTGTTTTAGAAGGTTGGATATTAAGTCATCTTTAACCCAAATGTTGTTGTTACTTGATAAGTACCACTTATTTTCTATGCTGATATAGTTTTAAAAATCACAAATAAGGGGAATAATGTCCTATCATTTGATATCACCACAACGGGGTGGGTGGGCGGGTCACATAATATAAAAATGTTGGTAAAGCTAGTTTTAATTATAGTGCGATTGCCTTTACCAGGAGTAAATAAACGGCAAATTGTTGCAGGATGATAAGAGGAAAATTTCCGGTTTGTGCTTGATTGGTGACCCAAGTTACAAACTGAATTTAGCCGAGTTTCAAACCATTTTAACACAAAAAGCCGTCAAATGCTTCGATTTATTATGTTTTCGAAAAATCTGCTTAATTATAATTAATTTAGTTGTGTTTCAAACCAAATTGAGCCAAGTTGCAAACCTGCAAACTGTTGAATCCGCACTATTTTAACAGCATGCGAGATGTGTAATGCTTGGAATTTATGTATTTTATGGAAAATTTGCTCAATAATAATTAATTTAGTCGAGTTTCAAACCGAATTTAGCGAAGGTATAATTGAACCTTAAATTAATAAACTGAAAGTAATAAAAAAATGGTATACTTGATAGTTAAAATTAAAACAAAATAAACAATAAAAAATAAACAAAAATTACATAGTAAATAAAAAAAATGCAGTAATAAATATAGGAAAGGAAACAAATCGAATTAAATGAAAAATAGAGATATTAAACAAAGATAAAAAATATAGAATTAAACAAATAATAAGCATAAAATAAACAAAATTATTTAATGAAAAAACAAAACTAATAATAAACGAAATTTAACGGTAAAATAATAAATTAAAAAAATGAATGACAAAAAATTTACGTAAATAACGATTTAATCATACATTACTCGCGAAATTTATATTTTTCACATTTTTTCACATTCCAGAACATCTTGTAATAATTGCTTAGGATTTCGAACGATGAACCTTCTTGCAATTTCGAGTTTTTTCGAACATTCATCAATATTTTACATTTCATATTTTTGAACTTTTTTTAATCTCTACATATTTCCAAATTTTATATATTTCAAAACATTTCGCAAACACTTTTAATCGGAAGAATTAGACGCCCCATTAGTGGAAATAATGGAACAAAATAATAAGGACTATCGGACTGAGTGAAAAAACTTTAATGAACAATCGTTCCGAACGTTTCGAGAAATTACAGTTCATCATAAGCACTAAAACTTACACAACAACAATTAATGAATAGAACATAAAAAATGGTCATTATCAATATTTTGCAATTATTTGATAAATATTTCTTCTTAAAACTTCGCATACATTCCCCAAAATATTTCCGGATTTTGTCTGTCTTACAATTATCGAAATTTCAAAACATTGTAACATTTCGCGCAATTCTCAAATATTTCTCACGCATCTATCAACACCAAATTGCGACATTTTTCCAACATATTTTTAACTTTTATGGAGTTTATTGATATTTGCAGCACATATTTTTGAATGTGAATGACTTTTCAAGACATTTATAAAGAGTGTCGATATTTATATAGCATTTTGACAATTATAGTTTTTTTAATATATCTCGAATTTAACAAACATTTTTTATACGTCTCTAGACAATTTACAGACTAATTTCGATATTTTGCATATTTCTTCTAACTTTTACCGACATTTCAGGACATTTATAGCATTTCGCTCTCGACATTTTAAAATGTACATTTTACAAACAAATCTCGACATTTCACAAATTTCCAAAGTTTTATCGACATTTACAAACATTTAACGATATGCAACAATTTCCTAATATTTTAATATTTCTAACATTTCACGCATCTCTCAAAATGTTACTCATTTCGAACATCTTAATTGATGGATATTTGCAGAATTCCGCAAATATTTTTTTCGACATCTGCCAATGCGAGAAAAAATTGTATTTTGTATATTTCTCCACACATTAAGCGACATTTCAGATAAATCTTTATATTATCTGAATGATAGTTAAAATTTTATCATTTTTAACATTTCTCAATATTTCACAAAATTCTCGAGATATTCCCAAATTTTATCAACATTTATGTGTTTTATCAATATTTAACAATATTTACAAAGTCGAATCTTGAAATTCTGCATATTTTTACAACTGTTATCGAGATTTCAGAACCTTAATTGATAGTTGCAGCATAATTCACAAATATGTTTTAGCATTTACCGTGTATTGTATTATTTAGATTTGTTAAAAAATTCCAACAGCAAAGAGCATTTCAGATAAATATTGCCATTTTCTCAAAATTTTCTTATATTTTGCAGCATTTCACAAAAACGGTTTATTTATTAGAAGTAATATAAAAGTTTTTAATATTTGCGTAAATTTATAATAAATATTTCGTAATTATTGTAAAAGTAAATTGATAGTGAAATCTGAATTACAGACTAGTACTACTGCGCTCGTACATCGTAAACAAATTATAGAGTAGTGGTGTGTACACTAAATACATTCATTAATATAAATTTAGACACATTAGAGCTAAAAATAGAAAGAAAATAACAAATGATTCAACAGGTTGCATCTGATGGATATTGAAATGATCGTCTTCTTCTGCGGCAGATTCACCTCACCATATTCCGCCCAGCAACGCATCGTCCTTTGTTCTAAATGATTTAAATGTACAATAAAAAAAGAGAAGATGGTGTAAAAAAGGACCCAGTCTTTTTTAAAAGCACCCAAGCCATTTCTATTCACCAGAACAAGATTTACAACATGGTGGCGTCGAACGAGGAGGACGACACGTCGGAGAACAATGCGACCGAGAAAGAGGGAGCAGCGAGTGGGCCCCCACTAGACATTTTTCCCATGGTTTTAGAATGTTAGCCGAGTAGTTCGAGTTGAGCGACGATAGTCGCAAGACAAAATGTTGTAAAAATTTGGGCACCGAGTTTTTGAGATAGTTCAATTAAAAGTGAGTGTGTTGTTCTCATCGAATGTTCGGAAACAAATATTGATCTGTGATAAGTTTTGTTTTATTGTTTTTGTTTTGTTTGTATCTATTAGCAGTATTTTATTATTTTGGATTATATTCGACCAGAACGAAAAGCAAGAAGGTAATTATCATTGTTTGCGTGTATCGATGCATTTATTAATTTTCAATTAATACGTCCCTGATTTAATTAAACGCGGCTTTAAATAACTCCTGACCCTAGTGGGCATGTTCCATTATGCTTAATTTAACAGTTAAGTAACATTATTGGTATGAATTATGTTAGTTAAAAACACATGTTTGTCTTATCGTTGCTACTTTTGCTTTTTTAACCTTTTTTTTGAAGGTTATCGAAAACATTGAAAGTTTATTTGCGGCCCTTTTAGTTTATTTTAATGGGGGACGGGTGGTAAACTTGGAGGTAGGTCATGAACTCCTCAACACAAAGGAATATTAACATGAGTTTTATTACCTGTGTAATACGATTATAAAAATCATCATCCAGCAAGCCAGGCCAGCTTGGGGATTTCTTTTACACACGTTATAAAATTATAAATTGCTTCTTGGAATTTCCTGCTTGAATCATTTTCGGAGTACAATTTCAATTTAATGCAAACCGGATTGTTCGAGTTACGAAATATTTTGCAATATCAATTTCACCTCCATACACGTGTACTAATTAAGCAGATGAAATTATACAAAAATATGTATTAATATTATTTTTAACAATTATTGGAATATTATTAAAAAATATCGTCAATTGTATTGTAACAATATCATTTACAAAAACCTAACAAAACAAATTGAATTTAAAACTGCATTATGTACAATTTTATATTTATTTCATTTCTACTTGTCAGGATGTGTGAGGTAGCAGCAGGTGATAGTATTGACTAATTGAGAATTAATTCCAAACAACGCGTTGCAGTTGCTAATAATTGTTCATTCGCATTGTACAGAGAATTTAAACAAAAGAACATTTCTGTCATATTAATCTAGTCATTTACGATTCAGTGTTATTTAATTGTAATTAGATTACAAATAATTTTGGAATACAATAGTACAAATAGGTAACAACAATTTCACTTTTTGTCGACATTTTAACACGCATGTGCATTTATTCCTAGTCCTACTTATGTATAAAAAAACATATCTACCGATTTGCATAAATATACAATTGCAACCACTAAAACAGGATGAAATTATGCCTATAATTATAGAGCAATGATATATAATAATGATGATAAAATTATACTACTTTTAAATTTTAGGTGAATTCAACTTACGGTAAAAATTGCAGATATGCAAGAATTACAGCGATAAGTGCACCGGCGCTAAGCAACGCAAACAATATATACAAATCGAATTTGACAAATTAATCTGTCATTGTCCGATGTATAACCCCATCAATGTATACAAATCAGATTAATATCTGTCGGTATCCGATATTTTTAACAAATTTCGGGAAATGGACTATTAAATATATTTC